>CAWUFW010000131.1:0-92500 GCA_963921515.1 Calotriton arnoldi
TATTTTTCCTTTGTATTTTTTGGGCATGTAGGAGACGTTCTTCTGACCGAGTCGGACGCTGCAGTTGTCTTGTGTGAGCTTCTCCGAGTCTTTCACGTTGTCTTTCTGCTGGGTTTCATGTGCGGCGTACGCGTCGGTCACGGAGTATTGGGTTGCTTCGGCTCCCTGTTTTCTATGCGTGTCGGTCGTACGGCTTGAGCTCCGTGCGACTCGGTCTGGTTTTACACGAATTGCATCATACTGCGCGGGTCGGAGTTCGCGGGTACGTTTCTGTCGGGTTCATTCCTGGTGCGTGTCGGTCGGTTCGATTTGCATAGATTTTCCGGCCGGATGGCTGCTTTCCGTGCGGTTTGGTCGTTCGGCTTGTGTTCCGTACGAGTCGGTCGTAATTCACATGCATAGCATCGTACTACGCGGATCGGACTGCGCCGGTACGTGTCGGTCGGACTACATTCCCGTACCGAGTCGGTCGGTACGTTTTCCGGCCTGAATCGGAATCGGCCCCTCTGTGTTTTGGTTTAGCTACTGCAAAAAATGTAAATACTCCATCAATTCCATCTTTAGCTGCCTATGACACTTGGCAGCAATACACAAATTATTCACTAGACATTTTAAAAGAAATGATTAAAAAAGGAACTCTTAACTCCTCCAGTGTTGATTCATTAGGCTGGCTGGTGTGGCCAATTAATACCAATGTGTGTCAATTACGCTTTTCAAATGCATCCAGAGGGTTTAAACTCAGTAGACCTGACCCTCGTTTCCCTCAATCACATACAGTTACTACATATTAAGTAGGTAAATTGTGCCAGCAATGGTTGGCACATCCCACACTGTCATCTGTTAAACAGCATTTGTCTCTTTTAAATGGGGACATCGATTTGCATGACTTCCTTTTAGGTTCAAAATCCCCTCGCAATAAACGATTTATATATGCGGCATATAATGAACTTTGGAAATTGTTCCAAATGGAAGCTGCTTTCCGCTTACGACAACTTGATCAGGATAATTTACGCAAAGTTCTTGATGTAGTTGATAATAGCATTAACAATTTATCTTCTCGTATTTACACATTGGATAATATTGTTTCATCTGTTATTGATATCATACAAAATGATGTATCTGTATTATACCATGGTCAAAATCAGCTGCGGTCTGTAATGCAATTTGGTTGGGCATTGCAAACGTTGAAAAGTGGGAAAGTTCCATGGGATTATTTGAATGCTTCCGCCTTATTTTTACAGTTTAACCTGATGGATAAACAGAAGCTAATGTCAATGAAAGACGCAACATACAGTATGTTACACATTGAACAGTTAGACCTGAAACCATTTTCTATAGCTGAGACTGATTCTTCTGTATGGTTAATACATGGGGTTATCTCATTGCCAATTTCCCTGTTTCAATTCACAGCATGCATGAAGCATTATCCAACTGGGAGGTATGAACCCATTGGCAGTAGTTTTCTCCACGAATTATGGAGGTTACCCTTCACATTTTGCTGTCAACGTGAGGAAAAGGAAGTATTCCTTACAGGGGAGGACTGTGATTCTACCGTAGGACATTCCATAGTATGTAAACAAGTTAAGTTTCATGGCACGTGTAACGTGTAGGCCCCTAATTTGGCCTGTTTTTTAAAAGGGACTCCAGTCCCAGCTATAATTCCCACGCTTACTTTGCATTCTAACGGAGGTTATCTTATCCTGAATAACCACAACTGCTGTGGCTTACGGGCAGGCATCCATTATATAGTAACTGTTTCACAACGTGTTACATGTTGCAGCAATGTTCTTTGTCCACCCCCACATGGAGTTGTTGATAGTTCCCTGTGGCCTTCAATTCCAACTTTGAAGGCAGACTTCAACAAGTTTAGCAGACTCAAAGCGCTATTGTGTTTCAACAAGAAGTCGCTCTCACATCGGCTCGAGAGACCTTCGAATTGCAGGTGGCTAGAACATCAAGTGAGATTCAGTCACTGCTGAATACAAATCTCCCACTACATTTTGGGGAGTTAATACACCAAATATTTAATGCGTCTGATATGAAGGGCCTCACACATTATTTTAAACTTGTTGGATCCGGCCTCGTTTCATCGTTTCAGACTATATTTGGAGTAATACCTGCTCTTATTCATTCAATTTTTTCTAGTGTCTTCGGTGGGTTCCCCTGGTGCTCTTGCTGGTTTGCGGGTGCTTTTTTCTTTTTTTCCTGCTACGTAATGGCTGCCCATCCTGTGGTTCAGCCCAGCCCCGCCCAATTGCGGCTGTACTGTGAATTATTGCAGCAGCTCTTTGGATGCTTGCCATTAGCTACTTTGGGCATCAGCTATCAGTTTAACTTCCACTACGCCTACTTCACCTGCGTGCAACCTGTGTTCTACTGTCGCCAGTGCCCTTTCGACTGGGCCCTGGCTATCTGCCTCTCCAATACCTCATGCGTAGACCTGGATTATGAACTGTTGGTGGGTCCGTTGTTGTCCCATGACCAGGACTGTTCCGGGGACGACCGCTTGATGTATGCAGCTACTCTTGGAGTTTTGGCAGGTTTAAGTACCTGTGCTTCTGCACAGCACCTCTTACAGCGGAGTATCATCGAATATCACGCAGGTTGCCTGCTAATGCTTCTCGAAGCACAAGATTATGAGGAGCATGTCTGTTCATTCACTTTGCTCAATTGGATGGCGACCCTCTTTGGAGGGGAAGATGCGGATGCCGTTTAGGAGCCGATTGCCTTATACAGTACACATGATCTTTTTGCTTTCGTTGGAGCACCCTAATCTGGCTTGGGCGCCCGCTTACAAGGCATGCTTTTTTAAATTCTATAACACGACGTGTAAGACTTTCCAATTTTTTGGGGGAGAATAGATTATTACCTTTATTAAAAAAAATTGCATATTTTTCAATTTGGCTTTTTAAGGATTGCCTTGGTTCTGCTTACCTCCATGCTCTGTTTGCATCACTGTTACGGACCTGGCCAAGGGGAAGGTGTCAGGTGGCCGATGGGAACATTGTCGACATCACTAAGTTAGCATGAGCCCTGCAGCCATTACACAGCTTTGCGCACATTACTAGATGACTTTATTTTTGCAAATGACTTTGTCCGTGCCTTTCACATGAGAATTGCCTGCTGTGTTCATTCTCTGCCTGTTCCTGCAATTTAGTCTGACATTGTGCGCAAGGTCGATAAACAATGCCCCTTGATATTCTGTTCAGGTCAGGCTCTAGCACTTAGACAAAACATACCAATGCAGCTGTTGTTGGAAATTCGTATTTTGATATTATGGGGATACATGCATGGGGAGCGGACACTTGGAGAGGGACCTTTCCAGGGAGAAGAGCGAGACAGCACTTAAGATGTAGCTCTACTATCTATAGGCTGAGGTATGGGGTCTGCTGACAAAGCCCAGAGATCTTCTACTAAATAATAATACTTCTTCTTAACAAGGGGAGGGAGGTTAGGCACTATAGTCTTTTCGCCATTGTCTTTTTATGATGACATTTCCCTTCATGATTTATGGACTAGCTGCTATGCTGACTGTATTTGTACTATGCATTTTCTTGCTTGTTGTGGCACGTATACTGCATGTTAGGGCACGTTAGTTAAAATAAATATTTTAAACTATTTCATGTCTCTGTCAGATCTTATTGTGGACAAGTACAAGAGTGTGAGCGAAAGGGTGTGTCTTGTTACGTTGATTCCTGAGAGATCTGGGAGTGCTGTGTTCTGGGGTGTCTAATCATTTGTTTCTCCGTGAGTGAGTAGGCGAGCAAGTGAGACACTATAGCTAGTCATTCCTGGGCTCGTGGGTACTAAGGTGGTAGGAAGACCCAGTCCCTATGCACGAAGGTCCCATAATCCTGCGCATAGTGTGTGTGCAGAATCCCTGCAACAATGCCATTATTTAAGCACAATGCGCTTTATGTTCATTCGCCTTTGAAGGGAGGTTTACTGAATGTAAAATAGATAACTTAGGCTAGCTCTTGAAAAATTTGGCCTTGTATCTATATTTTATATTGTTATTTCTTTTAGAATGCTCCCCGATTTTTAGGATGTGATATGGACTATAGTCTGAATGCATTATATAGTTGTTTTTGACATCACTGTTTAACAATGGAACGAATTAATCAGTTTAACATTGTCTTGTATGCATGTTTTCTTTTTATTTTCTTTGTGCTTTTATGGCTAGTTGTAGCGGAATAAAGAATGATGACTGATTTGAAAGGAAGAAATAATGACTGCATTAATTTAAATTTTAAGACAACATTCATCAAAGACACTAACAACAAATCACTGCGACTTGTTTACGTAATTCCTTAACTGTAAAGACTCAGTGCATTATCAATTGTCTACATTGATAAAAAAAAAAATTTAAACAATATATATTATTTAAACAGGGTGAAACAACACTTGTCACCTCGTTATCGTTTACTTGACTCTTATAAAGGCATTTTTTCGATGCATTCGTTTTTTTCCCAATCTTTGCACACGAAAGCAAGGATCAGTGCACCTCAGTGGCGTAGCTAGGCACTCTGCCGCCCGTGGCGGTCCCTGCCTTTTGCCGCCGCCGCCGCCGAGCGCCTAAGAGCAGGGAGGGGGGGGGGTGCTGGCGATAAATTTACCTGCCGCCCCCCCCTTGCTACGCCAGTGGTGCACCTTAGTATAAAAGAATACATATGCAGAGATATGTGAAAGCAGTGATTACATTCAAACTATAAATTGTTTCTTCTATTGAGAAAAAATGCATTGTTTCTTTAATCTCAGGATTTTGAAATAAGACACTTGTTTCTAAGTTTACTGTTAAGATGCAAGTACATTTTCTTTTTACCAGTGTTAACACTTTTTAGAAACAGAATTTAAACAACTCGAGAATCTGCATTTAGTGGAATACAAACTAGAAGTCTATATCACCATCCAGGGAATCTTTGAATTGTTTTTAGTTCATTTAACTGTTAATAATAGAACACCAGCCGCAGAGTCAGGGCACCCAGAATTACAGCCGTGAGCAAAAACAGGACCATTACAAAACAAGTGGAAAAAAATCAAAATTAATAATATGTTGGCCCAATATTGAAAGTATTGAAAGGAAAAAATGGCAACCCCTAATTACCAAAAACAGTAGAGCATTGTTATCTTTCAAGTGCCCTTCCATCTAAAATTCGTACTATAAAATATATTTTACAAAACGTATTGTGGAGAACATCCAGAACTTCAAGGGTGATATTTACAGTGGCATTATTATGTGCAGGAGATTGCATTCACATGTCTTGAACAGAGCTAGGGTAGAGCATTTGCTTCACCTAAGGGACTCTAACTCCAGCCCAGCAACTCACAACCATCAATGCCCTCGTCCTTACTGAGGCCAAATTTAAAAAATATATAATATGCAGTGCTATAAACATACATTAAATTGCAACCATTTTTCCACTATGTTTATAATATGGAGTGCTATAAACATACATTAAATTACCACCATTTTTCCACTATGTTTATACATTAGCCAGTGAATCTCCATCTCAGACCCATAATTTATTCTGCAGTTAAGTTCTTTAGTGACATTTTCAGTCCCAAGTTAGGTAAAACAAATGTACTAAAAATAGGAGCAAGGAAGTCAAAGACTTCCACAGATTGTGTTAAGAGCAACACTTTGAAGAGTTGAGTCTCGAAAATATTTCTACATGTCCTATTGTTTTTTCTGATGAATGCCGTCATAAGCCTCTCCCTCTAAACTCTGTGCTCTGATTGAAACTTTTACACATCAGGATGAATCCACTACCTCCTGTTTTATTCTCAAACTTGAGAAACGTACGGCAGGAGGTTTCCAACAGGCCCCTCAACTAACTACTGACAGTCATTTTTAGGTGTGACATTAGCCAAGACCTTTTGATTTTACTAAAATGATATGCATAGTACGCTTACTGATAGGGGTTTCCAGCCAGCCCTCTTCGTTCTTTGGCGTGTTGTTGTGTCATTCGCGTTATTCTTCTCCCACAAGAGCATACATCTTGGGGAAGGGCTTGGGCCAACTTCGAGACAATCACTAACTTCTCTGTGAGTGACTGCATTCTGCTTTTTCACAAGGAGAAACTCATCTGCGCAGAAATTAGCTGCCTTCCATGCTTGGAACTACTACGGTAACTTGTGCTTTTTGAAGTCAAAATATATTTTTACTGTTAGATATTTCTTTATATTTTGGCAAAAGCCCAGTAGCTCACCCAAATGTAATGTTTTACAAAACCCCTGACAAGACAAAACAAGAATTAGCAAAGCATATAGGCTGGCAGTCAGAGCCAGATCTATTGGCTTTGACACTGCTTGTTTTAACAGAAAAGTTATTTACTCTCAAAATTTTAAGCAATCATGTCTTTTAATTCCCAAAAATTATACCACATCAAAATGTTTTGAGATGGAACTTTTTGTGCACAACCAGAATGTGTGCCCCATGCCCATGCCCATGCCCTTACCACCATAAAGATATTCCCTGAATGCAGCACCTTTAAGATACAATGGTATGACCATCATACAGCACCTCTGACTCCACGGTGCATAAAACGAGCATCTGCCCAGCTTGAAATATGTCCAAAAACACAGGATTATGACTCAAGCAGAATCAAGGGTCATGAAATGAGGCTTTGAGAAGTTTCAAAACACAAAATTGATTTTCAACCAAGGGCTTCTCGGTGAAGGTCTTGCGTTCACTGTGCAACCCACTTCTCTGTGCAGGGTGCATATGTATCAATGTCATTATCATAATTATTGTATTACGTGCAACCGAAATTAGGCCACACAAAACCTGAAGCAGGGCCTTTTTCATTGTGTATGTAATATATTTAAAGCACAATAAAAGTAGGCCACATCAAGTGCACGCTTTCCATTCTTTATATTCAACTTTCTGCATGTGCAGCAGCAATTAGGAGCCCGCGGAGGCGTTATATTGATCATTTTTTTACTTGGGGTTAGGGTTACCTTAAATTAGGCTACAGTATGGCACGGTATTTTATCAACTATTCCAAAATATAATTAGTGTAAGAATAATACAGTCAACACAAGGATACAAGGTTGGGTTGTTACAAAACATATCTGCGGTTTGTTTGGCATGCGCCTTCCACCACCAACATTCCATACTCTCCAAACCGGCATGAACATTTACACTAGCGCCCTAAACTGCTCTCCAGAAATTGTGCGCACTCTGGGGGCAGTTTACCCAAAGAAAACTCAACTTACCATTTTTTGTATCCTAGAGAAAGAGTTGAGCATGCACTGTGGGTTCGACTGATGGAGAATTGTGGCTGGCTTCCGCAGTTTATTACGGAAACATAGGTGATAAGAAGGGTTTCGCTTCAAGACTCAGTCTGCTCTTATGTCAGTATAAAGAGTTATGCTACTGCTTTCATCGGTGGTAAATTCCACTGATTAAAGAGCTAGTGCAGTACAGTAGCCACATAGGACCCTTTTGGAAAGGTTAGCAGAGTATAGGGGCAAACGGGGAAAGGGCGCCATTTACATATTAGGGCCCATGGAGTGCTATAAAACAGGACTTTTTCCGATTCATATAAGGAAATTGCATTTTATTTTCAACCAGACCAGAAATATTTGTAAAGAGGTGCACTAAGACACAGGGGTTACTTTATGGCTAAAGAAGCCCATATAGTTCACATGGATGAGGACCCAGTTCTTCCACGAGCTCGCTCAGGGTTGAGGACCCAGGATAACGTTGTGGACACGGATCTGAATCCAAATAGGATCTCCTCAGATCTTCCTTCAGGTGTTGCTGAGTGAATAATATTGAGATGGTTAATAATTAAGCCTCTTATTTATGAACCGACAGACGATCCAATTTGCGACTGGATGATTTAGATCATGGCCATTATTATTACTGTTTCATAGCTGATCCATCAGAGCATCCGTAGCGTACATCTCATCACCTGAACTAAAAGATCGCTTTTCAAATTACGTCAAAAATACTCCTTGTTTTGTTTGTGATTCCTTTTTCATTTTCAGCAGAGCCACACAAAACAAAATCCTTCTCGAACCACTCCAAATATGTAGGTTAGGCATGGCTCTTCGTCTTTAAGCAAATGATGGGCTGCCCATATGCAAGCGGGCTGCCGAAGTGTGGTAGGGTGGCTTTGTATTTCAACAATGTGGTACCGATCTGAGTCATGTCTTATCTCTACTGCTGGAGCTGGCTACCTGATGCTTTTGCTGCAAACTGGACTAAAAATGAAAAAGTCATATTTTTGATTACGAGTTCCAACACACCAGAAGATTTCTCTAGTGCTTATCATACACTGCATGCTCCAAAATGTCCCTCCATGGACGATCGGTAGTAACAACATTAACAGTAAGGAAGGAAGCAACATTATTAGAGGATCTCATTCAACTACAAGAGATTGTTATGATGATAGCAGATTTTTTAAGTGGTAAGTGCCAAGCCTACATGACTTCTTGGCCATTTGCTTGAGTTTCATTGATTCCTAGATATGCAGTTATTAAGCTTTACCTGAAGATTGTCATTGCTCAAGAGACATTCTCAGGAGCCATGGTCATCCTTTTCCAAGGGCAATTCAAGCACTTTCTATCGATGTCTTGAGCTCAGACTGTATTTTATGTCTTGGATCATGAACATCAAATCAACTTTTTCTTGAAACAATAGAAACTAATGTCCTTATGAGGATTCGTGCATTGCCGCTGTAGTATTCTGAAAGTTGATACATAATCTACCCGAGAAAGCGGGCTAGTTATAATGCCTTAACTGCATAAAGATATGTCATGGATCATAAGTTGTACCGCCCACTGCCAATATTGGACAATGGCAACAAAATATTAACAAAACACCTAGCGCAACAGTTACAAAAACACTACTAAATTTGATACACCCTTAAAAATTACTAGAAGGCAAACATTCATTAACTTAAGGAGCTTAGTACATGTCCGGGGGAGGTAGCAGAAAGGCAAGAGGAATGTACGTTGGTATCTGTGGACACCAAAGAGCATTCCAGGCTATGTGGTGGAACCACCGTTCCTAGTTTCTACCCAAGATGAGTTTTAGCCCCCAGTTCATGGGATGGGTAAAATTCCCTTATATTAAACTAACAGCCCGAGATAGGAACAATTTGACGCCATTCAAAAGTTGGGAAGTAGAATATGTTACAAGAGAAAGATGTCCACAGTCACTGCTTCTATGTGCTGGGGGTGATGGAGCAACATGCATGCCTCCTGCGGAACATGAAAAGGTTCATGGAAATCAAACTAGGTGATACAGAAAGCATATTATTGCTAAATGTAGATGATACGTTTGTACATTTGATAGACAAGACATAAGTGGTGGATCTGATGCTAGAAAATATTGAATTATTTAGGTCACTGTTTGGTCTTAGAATTAAGGAGTACAAACCTGATTTGTTTACTACAGCACCTTGAAAAAGAGAACCAACAATATCTTACCAATGTTGCCACTACAGCCCTAATTATGAATGGTCACTTAATTCCTATGGTGCCGGTGACAGCAGTTACCATCCCCGTCAGAATTATGAGATCCACAGAACATTATGAATCTGTTTAAGTTCACCTAGAAATGTTGGCTGTTGAATCAGCCAAAACCAGCCAAAATCTCTGGGGGAAAATCTTGGGCTAAATACGGAATTACAAGGGGAATCACATCTGAAACTATCAATTCCTCTGGTAAGTCCTACTTTCACAGGGCAACTTGGTGCAAAACCTTTAATCACTGTTAACTCCATCCTGTGGAGTTACCAGAATTATCAGTACCAGTTAACTATTATAAGTAATAGTTAGCTAATCTTGGTCGGACTGGTCCCACCTTGAAGTGGTTCTGCTCCTTATACCCAGATCACTGTCAATTAGTTTCACAAACTCCATTTCCACAGGGGAGTAGGTTGTGGGGTACCTCAGGGATCCACTCTATCCTAAACACATTTATTTTAAACTATTAGGAGAGGTGATTAGAAGGTTTGGATACACAGAATGCCGATGACACCCCTCTCTATGGGAACCTACTCTGCCATGAGCAGAGGGTTACAAATCTCGAAGTCTGATTTAATATAGAACTTTCCTTTAACTTACAAATGTAATAAACTCCAGACATCCTTTTCCAGATTCTCCACATCTTGAAAATAATATTGCTGTTCCTGCCAGCTGAGTCGCATGCTCTGGTGGTCAGCTCCTAATCCTCTCTCCATTAGAGTACATAACTCTGTCTACTCTGGGCGTCCTGGGGCCCAGATTAACAAGTTACAAAAGATTTAAAACATGGCAGTTCTGGTTGGTTACTTGCCTGGCTAAATTATAAAACATTTCCAATGCTCAACATGATCTACATCTACACTGACAGCACATTCAGTTTAAGGATTTATGCTTGATTCACTGGGGCGCTGACCAGCAGAAACACAAAATACTCTCTCAACAATTGAATATGCACTTAGATCTAGCAGTTTATCCCTCCTGAATATTCCAGGTTACAAGAAGGAACTGAGGGCCAGATGTACGACGCATTTTACCTGTCGCAAACAACCCATCGGGCCGTTTGCGACCGGTAAAATGCATTTTACTATGTACAAACCCTATTTTGCGAGTTTTTACCTGTTAGAAACCTAGTTGGCAGAGGTAGGTACCTTTGTCCAAATAGGGACCCTTGCTTCTAGTCAGGGAAAGGGGGATACACACTCTAGATAACCCCTGCTCACCCCCTTGGTAGCTTGGCACGAACAGACAGGCTTATCCCAAAGGCAATGTATAAAGTATTTGTACCAACACTCACACTAACATAGTGAAAACACCACAAATGGACACCACACCAGTTTAGAAAAATAAAGTATCTTTATCTAAACTTAACAAGACCAAAACAACAAACATCAACATACAAGTATTAAGAAAAATGACTTTCAAAAGGTTTTAGCAACTGAGTCCATAGAAAACTATGGATGCGTGATTCCTTGCAATGTACCTGTCGTTGCGACAAAATTCACCAATCCGAATGCCAGCAGCGATGAGATGCGTCGAAAAACAAAGAGATGCATCGATTCCTGAGACCTTTGTGGATGTGATGCGACAGTTCCGCTGGACACAGGGGAGAGGTGCGTCGGGTCCGGTCTGTAGGAGGAAGCGATGCGTCAATTCTGAGATGACTCCGATCCGTGGGTGATGCATCGGGGAAAACTTGCCGCACAGGGATGATGCATGGAAATCCGGGATTCGTCGGCGAACAATGCGGTGGCATCGAGCGGCGCTGCGTCGATTTCTTCAGCAGTGATCCCTCGATGCATCGATTTTTGCAGCGGTGACAGGCACTGCATCGGTTTCAGCAGCGGCGCAGTGGTACAGGGAGATTCTTCTCGCACCACGGCGTTGCGTCAGAAAAACGGTCGCAAGAAGAGTGATGCATCGATTTTCTTGTTGTTGCGTTGCTTTACAGCTCCCAGCAGCAGAAACAACCTCCAGAGGCCCCACACAATCACAGGCACTTCTTGGCAGGTCAGAACTACTAGCAAGGAAGTTCAGGGGAGCTAGGGGGGAAGTCTTTGTGTTCCTGAGACTTCAAAACAGGAGGCAAGCTCTACTCAAGCCCTTGGAGACTTTCCTCAAGCAGGGGACACAGCACAGTCCTTCTCCTTTCCTGGCAGAAACAGTAACTGCAGGCTAACCCCAGACACACAGCAAGGGCAGTACTTTTCCTCAGTTTCTCCAGCTCTTCTCCTTGGCAAAGGTTCCTCTTGATTCCAGATGTAGTCTCAAGTTCAGGGGTTTTAGGTCTAATACTTATACCCCATAATGTCTTTGTTCTCTTTGTGCAGAGAAGCTCTGTGCCCAGTAAAAACAAGTTCTGTCCTCTCTGGTGCAGCTTCCTGGCAGGAGGTGGAGACAGCGTTGTGGAAAACTGACCAGGCCCATTCAGGTGAAAGGAAATCTCCTCCCCCTACTCTAAATGCAGCCCAGGTCTATTCAGCCCAGCCCTGACTCATCAGGCTCTCTGGAGCCACTGCTCCTCCACAGCCCCTGACACTCCAAAACCAGACAGTCAATCCACATCCTAGCAGAGGCACACTGGATGGCTAAACAAGAAAATACCTACTTTCTAAAAGTGGTATTTTCAAACACACAATGTAAAAATCACCCTCACTAAAAGATGCTTTTTAACATTCTGAGTTCAGGCATACTAAACTTTATTTTCCTACCTTGTTCCCAGGGGCAGTTGTGTTTATAAGATGTTATAAACAAACTCCCCATTCTGTCCTATGGGAACAGGTAGCCTTGCAATAGTGAAAAACGAAATTGGCAGTAATTCACTATCAGGACATGCCACACACATTAGGGCACATCCTACCTTTCACATACACTGCACCCTGCCCACAGGGGTACCTTGGGCCTACCTTAGGGGTGACTAAGATGTAAGAAAAGGGAAGGTTAGGGCCTGGCAAGTAGGTGCACTTGCCAAGTCGACATGGCAGTTAACAACTGCACACAGACACTGCAGTGGCAGGTCTGAGTTACCTTTTCAGAGCTACTCATGTGGGTGGCACAATCAGTGCTGCAGGCCCACTAGTAGCATTTGATTTACCAGCCCTGGCACACTTAGTGCACTTTACTAGGGACCAACCAGTAAATCAAATATGCCAATCAGGGAGAACCAAATTGTAACAACAATTTACACAGGGAGCACTTGCACTTTGACACTGATCAGCAGTGGCAAAGTGCCCAAAGCATCTAAGCCAGCAAAACGAAATCCAGCACAGCATCAAAAATACAGGAGGTAGAGGCAAAAAGTCAGGGGAAACCACACCAAAGATGCCAAGTCTAACAGTACCCTATTACTGACTTGCAAAATAGGGTTTCCGAGTCGCTATTAGGAAGGGGCATGCCAGGGCATCTCTTCCTAATAGCGAGATGCGGGGGGATGTACGATTGTTTTGCAACCGGAATGCGGTCACAAACAATTGCATTTTACCGCCTACTTCAAGTAGGTGGTAAGCCAGGCACAAACAGGAATGGGTCTGAGGGACCCCTTCCCCTGTCTGACTAGCAGCAAAAAGTTTTTTAAGAGCAGTCAGTGGTCCAAAGCAAATGAAAATAGGAACATTAAAAAAAAAGTTGCTTTTTTAAAAGCAAACACAGACATGGTGGTCTGCTGTCCCCAGCAGGCCACCATCCCTGGGTTATTGCCTATTCCCAATGGGTCGCAAATTGTGACCTGCCTTATGAATATTGATGAGTCAGGTCCAGTGCGACCCCATTTGAAATCGCTAATTTGTCTGAGACACTTTAGTACATTTCATTTCGAAAGTCTCTAATTGTGAGAAGCAAAAAATCACAATTAGCAACTCGCAAAATGAAATGCTCATACATGTGTCTTGGAGATGAACTTTGGAATGGGCTGCCCCAGGAATTGCGACAGACATCTCTCTTTTTACCTTTTTTTAAAAAGCTGGAAATGTGAGTATTCTGTCGATTCTTGTTTCCTCTCTTTGTCTTTGCTTTTGTATGCCCTTGATGTGTTGTGTCTTGTCCTAGTGCCATAATGCCTGTCAGTGTTTTATAAATAAATAAATAATAGTTGCGAGGGACAAATGTATAACACTGCTGCTTGCAGAATCAGAGGACCTTAGAACTAAAGGACAAACACACTATGCCATGAAAGGAGCAACATACAGCCAGGCTCTTCAAATGTATATGCATGAACAAGTTGTGGCTATGTAGCCGGCCTATTATGTAGCAAGCCATACACTGGATGGGCACACCACCCAATGTGTGCTGAGTTAACATGGCTAATCACATACTAGACAGTCCTTACAGCCCAGCCAATGTGTGGCATGCCAACTGGTGTATCACACAATGGAATGCACTAGTGACAATGTGGGTGGACTCACCCATAATAAAGCTTTGGAAAACACTGTGACTACAGCATGACATTGGTGGTGGTTTGTCAAGGTTCCTCTAAAGAGCACAATCCCAAATTGCCATTTAAAGTAGAGCAAAACTGCAATAAGCCAAACTGCTCAGGTGACCAAGCAGATTTTGAATAAAGTCGGCATTTGCTGGGGATTTCCAAAGTGTAGCATTCAACACTGATTAACCACCACGAGGAAGGCACTGATTCTACTACAGCACGCCATAAACAAAATCACATTTACATAAAAATTCTCTATTTGCGCATTGAATGACGTCATGTATTTTTGTTACACTGCCACAAAAATGGACATGATTATATGAGGTGACGCCCCATATTGAATATATTTCTTTGATTACCTTGATGTGCCAAAAGTCAATTTTGATATTTTCTATATTGTAATAACTCTGAATTACTGCTTTTTGGCAGTGATATACAGAGCACCACACCCACACCAATTGAGATATGCAAAACTTCCCTACATAATGCACTAAATATATATGTATATATTTAAAAATATATTTAGTTCACAGTCTTGATCAAAACTGTTGTTTACATTAATTTTCCTTTTTAAATTATCTGTTTTGGTTATATAGATATATATATTCTATTATCTACTGGCGGTCGCCAGTAGATAGTTATAGTTACAACCTATTATCCATAGGAAATCCGCGACATTCTATTTGAAATAACTCTCTTGCCGGTTGACGTATCTTCGCAAAATTTTCAAACTTTGTGGGGCGCTCCGGTCCGCTCCTACCCTGAAAGTCTCGGGGGATTCGTCAAGCGGGGGCCGAGAAAAAGGGGGGTCCCAAAACGCGTTTTCCCCATGCAATTTTCCATAGGAAACTTTAGACACGGCTACAGCCCGAACTGCTGAACGGAATTACACCAAATTTGGCAAAGAGGTAGTTCTTGGTTCAGAAAGAACCCTTTTTGTTAAATGGTGTAAATCCGTTCAGTAGTTGCTGAGAAAATCAAAAGTAAAAAGATAGATATATCTAGGGCCGCGGATCCTCCCGAGCACGAGCTTTATGTTAATTGGCTGTCAACACTCCAAATCAGGAAGTGTTGGCAGCCATTTTGTCCCTCGGTAGAACCGAGGGACAGAAACAAGTGCGCAAAGCGCACAAAGGGGGCAGGGTAGAAACACCCTGACCCCCTAGGTCTGCTCAGGGGGTCCCACAAGGACCCCCTGGGCAAAAAAATTATTATTTTTTTTTTTTTTAAATCGGCAAAAAAACGATCGGGCCCTGGCGCGTTTGCAGAGGGGGAAGGGAGGGGGCGGGGCTTCAGGTGACATGTGTGCAAACAGGCCCCGTGGCGCGTTTTAAGATGGGGAATTAAATCCTCTTCAATCCTGAGGGTCCCTGGGGGCCAACTAGCCCAACAGGTACGTCCAGAAAGCGCCACAGAGCTGCGTTGCAGAGAGGTGTAAAAGGGGTGTGGCCTCTGTACATGTCTCTGCAACGTAGCCCCCTGGCGCATACTGGAGGTTCTTGGTGGGCTAGTTGGCCCGTAGGGACCCTCATGATTCAAGGGGACTTAATCCCCCAACTTAAAACGCGCCACGGGGCGCGTTTCCACAGATGTCACCTCAGGCCCCGCCCCTCCCTTCACCATTGTGCAAATATTCCTCTAAAATCAGCCGAAATACGAATTCTGATTTACTCACCTGTTATCAGGAGAGACCTCAGTGCTGCATCTTTCAGCCCAGTACTAATCCTGAAAAGTAATTTTAACCGTACTTACCAGTAACTTGAATTTCCTTCCATAGGCTAACATTGACTGGTTTCACTTGGAAATTCTTCTAAGTGTGGAGTTTTGGAACTTTAAAATATTCCTCTAAAATCAGCCGAAATACGAATTCCGATTTTCTCACCTGTTATCAGGAGAGACCTCAGTGCTGCATCTTTCAGCCCAGTACTGATCCTCAAAAGTAATTTTAACCGTACTTACCGGTAACTTGAATTTCCTTCATAGGCTAACATTGACTGGTTTCACTTGTAAATTCTTCTAAGTGTGGAGTTTTGGAACTTTAAAATATTCCTCTAAAATCAGCCGAAATATGAATTCCGATTTACTCACCTGTTATCAGGAGAGACCTCAGTGCTGCATCTTTCAGCCCAGTACTGATCCTCAAAAGTAATTTTAACCGTACTTACCAGTAACTTGAATTTCCTTCCATAGGATATCATTGCCTGCTTTTTGCTGAAAAAGTTTCTAAGTGTTGATTTTTGAAACATACAAATATTCCTCTAAAATCAGCCGAAATACGAATTCCGATTTACTCACCTGTTATCAGGAGAGACCTCAGTGCTGCATCTTTCAGCCCAGTACTGGTCCTGAAAAGTAATTTTAACCGTACTTACCGGTAACTTGAATTTCCTTCTTAGGCTAACATTGACTGGTTTCACTTGGAAATTCTTCTAAGTGTGGAGTTTTGGAACTTTAAAATATTCCTCTAAAATCAGCCGAAATATGAATTCCGATTTACTCACCTGTTATCAGGAGAGACCTCAGTGCTGCATTTTTCAGCCCAGTACTGATCCTCAAAAGTAATTTTAACCGTACTTACCAGTAACTTGAATTTCCTTCCATAGGATATCATTGCCTGCTTTTTGCTGAAAAAGTTTCTAAGTGTTGATTTTTGAAACATACAAATATTCCTCTAAAATCAGCCGAAATCCGAATTCTGATTTACTCACCTGTTATCAGGAGAGACCTCAGTGCTGCATCTTTCAGCCCAGTACTGATCCTCAAAAGTAATTTTAACCGTACTTACCAGTAACTTGAATTTCCTTCCATAGGATATCATTGCCTGCTTTTTGCTGAAAAAGTTTCTAAGTGTTGATTTTTGAAACATACAAATATTCCTCTAAAATCAGCCGAAATACGAATTCCGATTTACTCACCTGTTATCAGGAGAGACCTCAGTGCTGCATCTTTCAGCCCAGTACTGGTCCTGAAAAGTAATTTTAACCGTACTTACCGGTAACTTGAATTTCCTTCTTAGGCTAACATTGACTGGTTTCACTTGGAAATTCTTCTAAGTGTGGAGTTTTGGAACTTTAAAATATTCCTCTAAAATCAGCCGAAATATGAATTCCGATTTACTCACCTGTTATCAGGAGAGACCTCAGTGCTGCATCTTTCAGCCCAGTACTGATCCTCAAAAGTAATTTTAACCGTACTTACCAGTAACTTGAATTTCCTTCCATAGGATATCATTGCCTGCTTTTTGCTGAAAAAGTTTCTAAGTGTTGATTTTTGAAACATACAAATATTCCTCTAAAATCAGCCGAAATCCGAATTCTGATTTACTCACCTGTTATCAGGAGAGACCTCAGTGCTGCATCTTTCAGCCCAGTACTGGTCCTGAAAAGTAATTTTAACCGTACTACCAGTAACTTGAATTTCCTTCCATAGGCTAACATTGACTGGTTTCACTTGGAAATTCTTCTAAGTGTGGAGTTTTGGAACTTTAAAATATTCCTCTAAAATCAGCCGAAATACGAATTCCGATTTACTCACCTGTTATCAGGAGAGACCTCAGTGCTGCATCTTTCAGCCCAGTACTGATCCTCAAAAGTAATTTTAACCGTACTTACCGGTAACTTGAATTTTCTTCATAGGCTAACATTGACTGGTTTCACTTGGAAATTCTTCTAAGTGTGGAGTTTTGGAACTTTAAAATATTCCTCTAAAATCAGCCGAAATACGAATTCCAATTTACTCACCTGTTATCAGGAGAGACCTCAGTGCTGTATCTTTCAGCCCAGTACTGGTCCTGAAAAGTAATTTTAACCGTACTTACCGGTAACTTGAATTTCCTTCCATAGGCTAACATTGACTGGTTTCACTTGGAAATTCTTCTAAGTGTGGAGTTTTGGAACTTTAAAATATTCCTCTAAAATCAGCCGAAATACGAATTCCAATTTACTCACCTGTTATCAGGAGAGACCTCAGTGCTGTATCTTTCAGCCCAGTACTGGTCCTGAAAAGTAATTTTAACCGTACTTACCGGTAACTTGAATTTCCTTCCATAGGCTAACATTGACTGGTTTCACTTGGAAATTCTTCTAAGTGTGGAGTTTTGGAACTTTAAAATATTCATCTAAAATCAGCCAAAATACGAATTCCGATTTACTCACCTGTTATCAGGAGAGACCTCAGTGCTGTATCTTTCAGACCAGTACTGGTCCTGAAAAGTAATTTTAACCGTACTTACCGGTAACTTGAATTTCCTTCCATAGGCTAACATTGACTGGTTTCACTTGGAAATTCTTCTAAGTGTGGAGTTTTGGAACTTTAAAATATTCCTCTAAAATCAGCCGAAATACGAATTCCAATTTACTCACCTGTTATCAGGAGAGACCTCAGTGCTGTATCTTTCAGCCCAGTACTGGTCCTGAAAAGTAATTTTAACCGTACTTACCGGTAACTTGAATTTCCTTCCATAGGCTAACATTGACTGGTTTCACTTGGAAATTCTTCTAAGTGTGGAGTTTTGGAACTTTAAAATATTCATCTAAAATCAGCCGAAATACGAATTCCGATTTACTCACCTGTTATCAGGAGAGACCTCAGTGCTGTATCTTTCAGACCAGTACTGGTCCTGAAAAGTAATTTTAACCGTACTTACCGGTAACTTGAATTTCCTTCCATAGGCTAACATTGACTGGTTTCACTTGGAAATTCTTCTAAGTGTGGAGTTTTGGAACTTTAAAATATTCATCTAAAATCAGCCGAAATACGAATTCCGATTTACTCATCTGTTATCAGGAGAGACCTCAGTGCTGCATCTTTCAGCCCAGTACTGATCCTCAAAAGTAATTTTAACCGTACTTACCAGTAACTTGAATTTCCTTCCATAGGATATCATTGCCTGCTTTTTGCTGAAAAAGTTTCTAAGTGTTGATTTTTGAAACATACAAATATTCCTCTAAAATCAGCCGAAATACGAATTCCGATTTACTCACCTGTTATAAGGAGAGACCTCAGTGCTGTATCTTTCAGCCCAGTACTGGTCCTGAAAAGTAATTTTAACCGTACTTACCAGTAACTTATATTTTCTTCCATAGGAATCCATTGTCTGGTTTTCAGCAGAAAAGTTTCAAAGTGTCGATTTTCACAAACTACAAATATTCCTTAAAAATCGCCTGTATGACTTAAACGCATTCTTTCAACTGTTTACAGGAGATGCACCAGTGCTGGATCCAGGATCCAACACTGAGTAACAAAAAGTAACGATAACAGTTTTTACCTGCTAAGTGAATTTCCTTCCATAGGATAACATTGGTGATTCTATGAGAAAAAGTTTCTAAGTGTCAACTTTTAAAATACAATAATATTCCTTAAAAATCACGACTGTAACCAAAACGCTTTTACTCAACTGTTTACAGGAGATGTACCAGGACTGAATCTAGGATCCAGTCCTGTGGTTAGAAAAGTAATCCATGAAGTAACTAATTGCATTTAACTAGAAATTCACATTGAGCTGAATGTTGCATTGTGTTTGAAAATGTGTTGCCCATTGCAACAACTGTAACTACTGTACTTAAAAGTCTATTGCCTATGTGCAAAGTATTTAAACTAAAGTAATTCATTCTGAGAAAGTATTTTTTGTAATGTAATGTATAATGTAATTACAATGTAATTTAAAAAATAAAATATGTAAAAGAAATTGTTTCTAAAAATGTAGTAAATCAGTATTAAAAAAATTAATATAAAAATTAATACATTTAAAAATTGTCATTTAAAAACCTTTGAAATTCACTGAAAAAACCGTAGGTTTCAGGCACGTTATAGTTACAAATTAGCATTTTAAAAACCTTTGAAATTCACTGAAAAAACCATAGGTTTCAGACACGTTATAGTTAGAAATTAGCATTTAAAAAACCTTTGAAATTCACTGAAAAAACCATAGGTTTTAGGGACAGTTATAGTTAGTTGGACATTGCACTCGTACAAAACCCGTGAAATTCCCCCGTTATAGTTAGTTCAGCTAACTATAACTCGCGCCCCGCAATGCACTGCTGATGACGTCACATATTACATCACTCATGACATGGTCAGTGACATCACTGATGACATCACTGATGACATCTCAAATGACATCACTGATGACATCATCCACATGATAATCTGATGCAGCTCCTCACACCCTAATATAACCTTTGATACACCCAATCTAAATTACAGAGTGCCATTCGCAAAACCATAGACACTCCAACACCAATAACTACATACCCACTCACTGATTCTTAGGTCTACACACACACATCCACTCACTCACCCGTACAGTCACTCATACTTATGGTCACTCAGTACAGGACTATCATATGCACTCTTACTCCTATATAGACACTCAAACACCGCCACTCATCCATAGAGGTACTCACACACCTAGTCAGTCATGCAAATAATTAAACACACTGCCATTTACTCACCTATACAGTTATACACACACCAGCTCACTTAATCATACAAATACTAGCACATTGTTACGCTCTTATACAATCACTGATACAAGCACACACTCATCCATACAGCCACTATCACAATCACTCACTCTCGCTTATAGCTATTTATATACTCCAATACACATATATACTGCCTTTCACATATGTAGTTACTCACACATGTACCACTGGGACATACATTCACTCACTAACACACTCTTACACACACTTACCCACCCATACAGTCTATCACAGATGCACTCTTGAAACCATCCACCCAGTGAATCACCCACTCACACATCTATGCACAGTCGCACACACCCCATCCACACAAACACTCAGGCACCCATACAGATACTCATAGAACCAATCAATAACCCATATAGACACTCATGTAGCTATTCGCAAATCCATGCATCCACTTACACACCAACAGACGGATACAGACATTCACACAGTTTAGTCACTAACCCATGCATTCAGTAAGATACGTTTAATCACTCACTTGTAGAGTCAGTCACGCACGTACTAAATCATCCATTCAGACACTTATACACCCACTCATTCTTCAATACGCCTTTCCCTATATATATTAAACATATTTAAACTTTACAGAAACACACAGTCACTGGATGATGTCATCAGTGATGTCATTTGAGATGTCATCAGTGATGTCATCAGTGATGTCACTGACCATGTCCTGAGTGATGTAATATGTGACGTCATCAGCAGTGCATTGCGGGGGCGCGAGTTATAGTTAGCTGAACTAACTATAACGGGGGAATTTCACGGGTTTTGTACGAGTGCAATGTCCAACTAACTATAACTGTCCCTAAAACCTATGGTTTTTTCAGTGAATTTCAAAGGTTTTTTAAATGCTAATTTCTAACTATAACGTGTCTGAAACCTATGGTTTTTTCAGTGAATATATATATATATATAAATAACCTACTGGGGGTCAACAGTAGGTAGTTATAGTTAGGACCATGTTTCCAGAGGAAAGGATTTTTTGTCTTGCCTATATCTTTGACGCCGGTTGACGAATTTTCATGAAATTTTCCCAAAAAAAGCGCCCGAGTGATTCTTGTTGTGATTTGCATTTCCCATGTTAATTCTGATATATATATATATAAATAACCTACTGGGGGTCAACAGTAGGCAGTTATAGTTAGGACCATGTTTCCAGAGGAAAGGATTTTTTGTCTTGCCTATATCTTTGGCTCCGGTTGACGAATTTTCATGAAATTTTCCCCAAAAAAGTGCCCGGGTGATTCTTGTTGTGATTTGCATTTCCCATGTTAATTCTGATAGGAATTTTATACATGACTACAGCCCAAACCACTGAATGAAATTACACCAAATTTGGCAGTAAGTTGCAAAAGGTGCAAAAGGTCCAGAAAGCGACCTTTTTGTGAATTTGTGTAAATCATTGAGTAGTTTAGGAGATATTAAAGGAAATTGAAATTTGTTTACATAGGGACGAGAAGGCTCCGTAGACCCTCCCGATCTCGTGCTGAGATCTGATTAGCTGCCAACATTTCAAGCAGGAAGTGATGGCAACCATCTTGGGACACGGTTTCTGCCAAGTCCCACAACAAAACATAAAAACAAAAATGTTTCATTTTTCCTGCCGGTCGTGAATCCGCAGTAAAATTTAAAAAAAGAAACAAGTGTGGTCCCCCACGCTTGTTTTTATTATCACCCCCAGGTGGGCCAGGTCCCAGGGGCATACTATAAAAATAGGAGGAGAGGCACACAGACCTCCCTCCTAGGCACTATGAAAGCCCCGGGACCACCACCTCCCTGGGGCAAATATGTATAGAACAAAGCCGGGGGTTCCCCCTGTAGCCCTGGGGACTGCCACCTCTCTGGAGCAATTGAAAATATGTATGCAGGTCGGCCTGCTGGGCCCATTCACGTCTCGGGGTCTGCCACCTCCATGCCTCCCCGGGGCACTTGAAAATATGTATGCTTGGGGGCTGATAGCTCCCACCAAGCAAAAGCAAGCATAACTGCGCCTTCTGCAAGCGCGAGCTGTCATACAGCTCCTGCTTGCAGAAAGCAGAGTTTTCATCTGTTACTTTGCATGCAAATATGCGTGCAGGGAAACAGATGAAAACACTGCTCCCACAAGCAGGCAGCTGCTAATTAAAGCAGCTCCCTGCTTGTGACAGCAATGCTGGCTCCCTAGGTGGCGGGAGCCAGCTGGGACTGTGGGTGCCTTGAGACTTCCCCCGTGGTCCCATTGCACACTGAGTGCCCTGGGGGCACCCAGGTAATATGGCTTGGCACTGGGGGAGGTGGTTCCCAGGGCCAAAATCGGCCCAGCGAGGGGGGCTGTGTGACCCCCCTCCTGTATTCAATGAAGGCCAGGCCCTGGGGGATGGGGTTCCAAAGGTCAAAATAGGCCCAGGGAAGAGGGCCACGTGGCCCCCTACCCTAATTTGTTTATGGCTGGGCCCTGGGAGATGGGGTCCCTGGGACCAAAATCGGAGGTGGTGAGCCACAGGCCATGAAATGCCCATGGAGGGGGCCCCATTTAACTTTAAAATAAATGGACATGGCCCATGGACATGACCCACCTAGGGTATTTTTCCTAAACAAGTGCGGGGGCCGCACTTGTTTTTTTTTCATTTTAGCAGCAACACTCATGCACCCTCTCACAGACCCACTGAAACACTCATGCACCCACTCAGAGACCCACTCTGAGACTCACACACCCACACACAGATCCACTCAGAGACTCATGCACCCACTCACAGACCCACTCAGAGACTCAAACACTCACTCACAGACCCACTCTGGGACTTATGCACTCACTCACAGACCAACTGAGACACTCATGCACCCACTCATACACTCACGCACCCACTCACAGACCCACTTAGAGACTCACACACCAACTCACAGACCCACTTAGAGACTCACACACCCACTCACAGACCCACTCAAAGACCCACAGACCCACTCACAGACCCACTCAGGCACTCACGCATCCACTCACACACCCAGTCAGACACTGATGCACACACTCACAGACCCATTTAGACACTCATGCACTCACAGACTGACTCACAGCACAAGGCACTTGCATATCCAATCTCAGACCCAATCAGACAATCATGCACCCACTCAGACACTCACGCACTCACTCACACACCCACTGAGATACTCATGCACTCAGTCACACACTCAGTCTAAAAGGTTACAGGTTACCACTAGGAAATAAAATTAAAAACCTTAGAAATTCACTAAAAAAACAAAGGTTACACACGTTATAGTTAGGAAATGGAATTTAAAAAACCTTAGAAATTCACTGAAAAAAACAAAGGTTACAGGGACGTTAAATTAAGGCTCCGATTTCACTCATACAAAAAACAGAAATTCAGCAGTTATAGTTACCTGAGCTAACTATAACGTACACCCCCACAATGCACTGTTATGACCTCACATATAACATCACTCATGACATGGTCAGTGACATCACTGATGACAGCACTGATGACATCACTAATGACATCATCCACAGAACCTCTCAGACACCCACTCACAACCCATTGAACCTCTAATACTCCCACTCCTACTGCCACACAACCCCTCACAAACCCATTCACAGACCCATACCAGTACTCACACAACCAATCACTCATCCGTAGGGCCACCCACACATCCACTCACTCATACAGCCACTCACACACCTACTAACTCACCCACACTGCCACTCATGCACCCACTCACCAATTCAGCCACTCACACCTCCAGTCATACAGACAGACACTTACACACCCACTCATACACCCTTAGAGCCATTCACACACCCACTCACTTATCCATGAAGCCACTCAGAGTAAGTTTTGGAGGAAACTGACTGTCCAGTGTTGTTGGAGGAGTTTAATAGGGTGATACCAGATCAAGTGAAATCCCTTATAAATCGAATTAAGTCTGGAATTCCTGAAGATTTTGCCCCATCTTACACTATTGCCATTTTGGCCCTGGCTCTTATACCTTGCCTCGCTGAGTTATTCAATCTCTCTCTGAACCTGGGAGCTATCCCAGCAAAGTGTCAATCTGCCAGGATTAAATCCATTCAAGAATAGCCTACAGCGAATTTTAATGAGTTAGTAATCTTTAGACCTATTTCCTTGCTTTCTTATTTGGAGCAAGTCATGGAAACTTTGATGATTTCACAACTGACAGCTTTTTTGGAAAACCATAATCTGCTTGATCCTTCCCAGTCAGGCTTCGGTTCATTATATAGCATGGAGATGACACTGGTGGAGGTCCTAGACAATATAAGACTTTCTTTAGATGATGGATACCCATCCTTGTTGGTCCTTCTTGATCTGTCTGCAGCATTCAACACTATATCTCATGGAGTTTCAATTAAAATACTGAGAGAGATTGGTGTTGGAGGAAAAGCCTTGGAATGGTTGAAGAATTGTCGTGCATGACCGCACCAGTGCAGTCTCACAACCCATAGTCTTCGATCAGGGAGTGCCACAGGGATCTGTATTAAGTCCCACTGTTTTCAACATTTATGTGGCACCGCTAGCTCAAGTGGTAAAATCCTATGGGTTTGAGGTCAGCTAATATGCAGATGACAATCAGCTTGTCATCACTATGGGACCTAATTGAGAATCTACCAAGTTAGGTTCTGAGACTGTATGAATGATATTGCCACATGGATGCAGCAAAACTGTCTGCAGCTTAATACAAGCAAGACAGAGATCATTCTATTTGGTAAAGCTCACTCAGTATGGTCTGATGACTGGTCGCCAAATAGCCTGGGTGTAGTCCCAACTCTAAAGGTTGTCGTCAGAAACCTGGACATCATGGTGGATGCGTATCTTTCCATAAAAGAACATTTTAATGCCATCACTGGCGCATGCTTTGGAATAATGCGCCCATTCAGAAAACTATTTGCATGGCTACCACTTCAATCAAGAAAATCCCTAGTCCAAGCTTTGATAATTAGTCGCCTCGATTATGCGAATGCATTAATGGCTTCTATGAATGAAGGATTGTTTGCTAAACTTCAGGTGGTTCAAAATACGGCTGCATGGTTAGTTTGTCATCTTTCACCTTGGTCACCATCTGAACCCATTCTTTGAAGCCTGCCCTAGCTGACCATAAGAAAGCAATCATTGTTCAAACTTCTTTGTTTGGTACATAAATCTCTTTATGGTAATGGTCCACAAGATCTACAAAGAAAACTAAAATGGTACACACCCACCAGGAGCCTTAGGTCTAGTGGGAAATGTTTGCTACAGCCTCGACGTATCCGTACTGCCAGATACGGCGGCAGATCCTTCTCGTATTTGACTCCTTTGCACTGGAGCCAGCTTCCATTACACTTACGTGTAAGCTCTAATTTTAGACATTTTAAAAAAGATCTTAAAAGCTGGCTGTTTTTGCACCTCATTTTTAATTGTCCCGTATTCTGCTGTCTTAACTTGTTGAAAGGAGCAGTGCCTAGAGACCCTTTCAGGGTGACTTGTCACACTCAACATATGAAACAATAACATAACATAACTGACACAGTCCATCACTCACCCATACAACCACTCACACACCCACAGAAGCACTTACATACCCATTCACACATTCGTACAACCACTCACACAGCCACTTGCTCACTCACCCTTACAGCCACTCACACAGACATTCACTCTCCAATACAGCCACCCGCACCCACTCACTTACCTATACACACACTGAAACAGCTACTCACTCACCCATACATCCACTCACCAACCTACTCCCTACCCATACAGCCACTCACACAGCCACTCAGTCACCCATACAGACACTCACAGAGCCACTCAGTCTCACATTCAGCCACTCACACAGCCATTCAGTCATCCACAGAGCCACTCACACACCCACTCACTCTCCAATACAGTCACTCACACAGCCACTCATTCACCCATACAGCTACTCACATACCCACTAACACATCCATACAGCCACTCACACACACACTCACACACCCATACAGCCACTCAGACATCCACTCAGACACTGATACAGACAGTCACCCAGCCACTCAGATGAGATATGTTAGAAATAGTATGACTAATTACTAGTACAGAAAGAATAGTAATTTAACTTATGGTGTAGCTTAGTATATATCTTTGAGTCTTAGAAACATTTACAAAACACTTACCGCATGATTTAATCAGTGATGTCATTTGAGATGTCATGAGTGATGTAATATGTGAGGTCATAAGCAGTGCATTGCAGGCGCATAAGTTATAGTTAGCTCAGGTAACTGCTGAATTTCTATGGTTATGAACGAGTGAAATCTGAGCCCAACTATAACGACCCTGTGACCTGCAGCTTTTTCATTGAATATATATATATATATATATATGTCCAACAAAGTCTCCAATTCCAAGGAGCCCCCGACCCTTCAGGGTGGCCTCGTGAAACAGTGAGCATGGAGCAGCTCACCAACACAAACCAAACAAAGATGCGAGGCCCATCTCGGAGATAAAAGCATTTATTTCGAAGACAGCAGCACTAATCTTCTATTACCTTACGCGTTTCGGCTGTCGCCTTGCTCACAGGTAGGAAGTTAACAGATGCAAAGTGCGTTGTGCTTGCTTTTAAAACATAATGTCACATGACCATTCTTTTGAAATACTACTCCCATAATGCATTGTATTATTCGTAAGTTCGTATCACATGGAATCCAAAATTGATCCTCAGTTAGCATTATTTATGCATTTTTTTCTCATGTTACCTGCATCATTTTAGTGGAAATAAAGTCCCGTAGACATGTGTTTTCTTTCTTTCCAGTTTTATGCAAATGTTCTCATTCAGCATAGGTCTCCGAATCAGCATGTCTCTCAGAGCGGTCAGAACACGGGATGTTCTCCCATCCGACTCCCTTCCACACAGTCAGCTCTTTTTGCACTCGTGGCGTTTCCTAAGTAGGTAGGGCGACTGCAGTGGGTCATGCTCCCGATTTAAATGTCCAACAAAGTCTCCAATTCCAAGGAGCCCCCGACCCTTCAGGGTGGCCTCGTGAAACAGTGAGCATGGAGCAGCTCACCAACACAAACCAAACAAAGATGCGAGGCCCATCTCGGAGATAAAAGCATTTATTTCGAAGACAGCAGCACTAATCTTCTATTACCTTACGCGTTTCGGCTGTCGCCTTGCTCACAGGTAGGAAGTTAACAGATGCAAAGTGCGTTGTGCTTGCTTTTAAAACATAATGTCACATGACCATTCTTTTGAAATACTACTCCCATAATGCATTGTATTATTCGTAAGTTCGTATCACATGGAATCCAAAATTGATCCTCAGTTAGCATTATTTATGCATTTTTTTCTCATGTTACCTGCATCATTTTAGTGGAAATAAAGTCCCGTAGACATGTGTTTTCTTTCTTTCCAGTTTTATGCAAATGTTCTCATTCAGCATAGGTCTCCGAATCAGCATGTCTCTCAGAGCGGTCAGAACACGGGATGTTCTCCCATCCGACTCCCTTCCACACAGTCAGCTCTTTTTGCACTCGTGGCGTTTCCTAAGTAGGTAGGGCGACTGCAGTGGGTCATGCTCCCGATTTAAATGTCCAACAAAGTCTCCAATTCCAAGGAGCCCCCGACCCTTCAGGGTGGCCTCGTGAAACAGTGAGCATGGAGCAGCTCACCAACACAAACCAAACAAAGATGCGAAGCCCATCTCGGAGATAAAAGCATTTATTTCGAAGACAGCAGCACTAATCTTCTATTACCTTACGCGTTTCGGCTGTCGCCTTGCTCACAGGTAGGAAGTTAACAGATGCAAAGTGCGTTGTGCTTGCTTTTAAAACATAATGTCACATGACCATTCTTTTGAAATACTACTCCCATAATGCATTGTATTATTCGTAAGTTCGTATCACATGGAATCCAAAATTGATCCTCAGTTAGCATTATTTATGCATTTTTTTCTCATGTTACCTGCATCATTTTAGTGGAAATAAAGTCCCGTAGACATGTGTTTTCTTTCTTTCCAGTTTTATGCAAATGTTCTCATTCAGCATAGGTCTCCGAATCAGCATGTCTCTCAGAGCGGTCAGAACACGGGATGTTCTCCCATCCGACTCCCTTCCACACAGTCAGCTCTTTTTGCACTCGTGGCGTTTCCTAAGTAGGTAGGGCGACTGCAGTGGGTCATGCTCCCGATTTAAATGTCCAACAAAGTCTCCAATTCCAAGGAGCCCCCGACCCTTCAGGGTGGCCTCGTGAAACAGTGAGCATGGAGCAGCTCACCAACACAAACCAAACAAAGATGCGAGGCCCATCTCGGAGATAAAAGCATTTATTTCGAAGACAGCAGCACTAATCTTCTATTACCTTACGCGTTTCGGCTGTCGCCTTGCTCACAGGTAGGAAGTTAACAGATGCAAAGTGCGTTGTGCTTGCTTTTAAAACATAATGTCACATGACCATTCTTTTGAAATACTACTCCCATAATGCATTGTATTATTCGTAAGTTCGTATCACATGGAATCCAAAATTGATCCTCAGTTAGCATTATTTATGCATTTTTTTCTCATGTTACCTGCATCATTTTAGTGGAAATAAAGTCCCGTAGACATGTGTTTTCTTTCTTTCCAGTTTTATGCAAATGTTCTCATTCAGCATAGGTCTCCGAATCAGCATGTCTCTCAGAGCGGTCAGAACACGGGATGTTCTCCCATCCGACTCCCTTCCACACAGTCAGCTCTTTTTGCACTCGTGGCGTTTCCTAAGTAGGTAGGGCGACTGCAGTGGGTCATGCTCCCGATTTAAATGTCCAACAAAGTCTCCAATTCCAAGGAGCCCCCGACCCTTCAGGGTGGCCTCGTGAAACAGTGAGCATGGAGCAGCTCACCAACACAAACCAAACAAAGATGCGAGGCCCATCTCGGAGATAAAAGCATTTATTTCGAAGACAGCAGCACTAATCTTCTATTACCTTACGCGTTTCGGCTGTCGCCTTGCTCACAGGTAGGAAGTTAACAGATGCAAAGTGCGTTGTGCTTGCTTTTAAAACATAATGTCACATGACCATTCTTTTGAAATACTACTCCCATAATGCATTGTATTATTCGTAAGTTCGTATCACATGGAATCCAAAATTGATCCTCAGTTAGCATTATTTATGCATTTTTTTCTCATGTTACCTGCATCATTTTAGTGGAAATAAAGTCCCGTAGACATGTGTTTTCTTTCTTTCCAGTTTTATGCAAATGTTCTCATTCAGCATAGGTCTCCGAATCAGCATGTCTCTCAGAGCGGTCAGAACACGGGATGTTCTCCCATCCGACTCCCTTCCACACAGTCAGCTCTTTTTGCACTCGTGGCGTTTCCTAAGTAGGTAGGGCGACTGCAGTGGGTCATGCTCCCGATTTAAATGTCCAACAAAGTCTCCAATTCCAAGGAGCCCCCGACCCTTCAGGGTGGCCTCGTGAAACAGTGAGCATGGAGCAGCTCACCAACACAAACCAAACAAAGATGCGAGGCCCATCTCGGAGATAAAAGCATTTATTTCGAAGACAGCAGCACTAATCTTCTATTACCTTACGCGTTTCGGCTGTCGCCTTGCTCACAGGTAGGAAGTTAACAGATGCAAAGTGCGTTGTGCTTGCTTTTAAAACATAATGTCACATGACCATTCTTTTGAAATACTACTCCCATAATGCATTGTATTATTCGTAAGTTCGTATCACATGGAATCCAAAATTGATCCTCAGTTAGCATTATTTATGCATTTTTTTCTCATGTTACCTGCATCATTTTAGTGGAAATAAAGTCCCGTAGACATGTGTTTTCTTTCTTTCCAGTTTTATGCAAATGTTCTCATTCAGCATAGGTCTCCGAATCAGCATATCTCTCAGAGCGGTCAGAACACGGGATGTTCTCCCATCCGACTCCCTTCCACACAGTCAGCTCTTTTTGCACTCGTGGCGTTTCCTAAGTAGGTAGGGCGACTGCAGTGGGTCATGCTCCCGATTTAAATGTCCAACAAAGTCTCCAATTCCAAGGAGCCCCCGACCCTTCAGGGTGGCCTCGTGAAACAGTGAGCATGGAGCAGCTCACCAACACAAACCAAACAAAGATGCGAGGCCCATCTCGGAGATAAAAGCATTTATTTCGAAGACAGCAGCACTAATCTTCTATTACCTTACGCGTTTCGGCTGTCGCCTTGCTCACAGGTAGGAAGTTAACAGATGCGAAGTGCGTTGTGCTTGCTTTTAAAACATAATGTCACATGACCATTCTTTTGAAATACTACTCCCATAATGCATTGTATTATTCGTAAGTTCGTATCACATGGAATCCAAAATTGATCCTCAGTTAGCATTATTTATGCATTTTTTTCTCATGTTACCTGCATCATTTTAGTGGAAATAAAGTCCCGTAGACATGTGTTTTCTTTCTTTCCAGTTTTATGCAAATGTTCTCATTCAGCATAGGTCTCCGAATCAGCATGTCTCTCAGAGCGGTCAGAACACAGGATGTTCTCCCATCCGACTCCCTTCCACACAGTCAGCTCTTTTTGCACTCGTGGCGTTTCCTAAGTAGGTAGGGCGACTGCAGTGGGTCATGCTCCCGATTTAAATGTCCAACAAAGTCTCCAATTCCAAGGAGCCCCCGACCCTTCAGGGTGGCCTCGTGAAACAGTGAGCATGGAGCAGCTCACCAACACAAACCAAACAAAGATGCGAGGCCCATCTCGGAGATAAAAGCATTTATTTCGAAGACAGCAGCACTAATCTTCTATTACCTTACGCGTTTCGGCTGTCGCCTTGCTCACAGGTAGGAAGTTAACAGATGCAAAGTGCGTTGTACTTGCTTTTAAAACATAATGTCACATGACCATTCTTTTGAAATACTACTCCCATAATGCATTGTATTATTCGTAAGTTCGTATCACATGGAATCCAAAATTGATCCTCAGTTAGCATTATTTATGCATTTTTTTCTCATGTTACCTGCATCATTTTAGTGGAAATAAAGTCCCGTAGACATGTGTTTTCTTTCTTTCCAGTTTTATGCAAATGTTCTCATTCAGCATAGGTCTCCGAATCAGCATGTCTCTCAGAGCGGTCAGAACACGGGATGTTCTCCCATCCGACTCCCTTCCACACAGTCAGCTCTTTTTGCACTCGTGGCGTTTCCTAAGTAGGTAGGGCGACTGCAGTGGGTCATGCTCCCGATTTAAATGTCCAACAAAGTCTCCAATTCCAAGGAGCCCCCGACCCTTCAGGGTGGCCTCGTGAAACAGTGAGCATGGAGCAGCTCACCAACACAAACCAAACAAAGATGCGAGGCCCATCTCGGAGATAAAAGCATTTATTTCGAAGACAGCAGCACTAATCTTCTATTACCTTACGCGTTTCGGCTGTCGCCTTGCTCACAGGTAGGAAGTTAACAGATGCAAAGTGCGTTGTGCTTGCTTTTAAAACATGATGTCACATGACCATTCTTTTGAAATACTACTCCCATAATGCATTGTATTATTCGTAAGTTCGTATCACATGGAATCCAAAATTGATCCTCAGTTAGCATTATTTATGCATTTTTTTCTCATGTTACCTGCATCATTATAGTGGAAATAAAGTCCCGTAGACATGTGTTTTCTTTCTTTCCAGTTTTATGCAAATGTTCTCATTCAGCATAGGTCTCCGAATCAGCATGTCTCTCAGAGCGGTCAGAACACGGGATGTTCTCCCATCCGACTCCCTTCCACACAGTCAGCTCTTTTTGCACTCGTGGCGTTTCCTAAGTAGGTAGGGCGACTGCAGTGGGTCATGCTCCCGATTTAAATGTCCAACAAAGTCTCCAATTCCAAGGAGCCCCCGACCCTTCAGGGTGGCCTCGTGAAACAGTGAGCATGGAGCAGCTCACCAACACAAACCAAACAAAGATGCAAGGCCCATCTCGGAGATAAAAGCACTGCTGATGACGTCACATATTACATCACTCATGACATGGTCAGTGACATCACTGATGACATCACTGATGACATCTCAAATGACATCACTGATGACATCACTGATGACATCATCCATGTGATAATTTGATGCATCTTCTCACACCCTAGTATAACTTTGGATACACCCACTGTAAATTACAGACTGCCATTGTCAAAACCATAGACACTCCAACACCAATTACTATATACACACTCACTGATTCTTAGGTCTACACACACACATCTACTCACTCACCCGTACAGTCACTCATACTTATAGTCACTCAGTACAGGTCTATTATATGCACTCATACACCTATATAAACACTCACACACCGTCACTCATCCATAGAGGTACTCACACACCTAGTCAGTCATGCAAAAAATTAAGCACACACCCATTTACTCACCTATACAGTTATACACACACCAACTCACTTACTCATACAAATACTAGCACATTCTTCAGTGATGTCATCAGTGATGTCACTGACCATGTCATGAGTGATGTAATATGTGACGTCATCAGCAGTGCATTGCGGGGGCGCGAGTTATAGTTACCTGAACTAACTATAACGGGGGAATTTCATGGGTTTTGTACGAGTGCAATGTCCAACTAACTATAACTGTCCCTAAAACCTATGGTTTTTTCAGTGAATTTCAAAGGATTTTTAAATGCTAATTTCTAACTATAACGTGTCTGAAACCTATGGTTTTTTCAGTGAATTTCAAAGGTTTTTAAATGCTAATTTCTAACTATAACGTGCCGGAAACCTATGGTTTTTTCAGTGAATTTCAAAGTTTTTTTAAATGCTAATTTCTAACTATAACGTGCCCCGCCCCCTCCCTTCACCACTGTGCAAACGCGCCCCGTGGCACGTTTTAAGTTGGGGGATTAAGTCCCCTTGAATCATGAGGGTCCCTGGGGTCCAACTAGCCCACCCTGTACCTCCAGTATGCGCCAGGGAGCTGCGTTGCAGAGAGGTGTTCAGAGGCCACGCCCCTTTTTACACCTCTCTGCACCGCAGCTCTGTGGCACTATCTGGACGTACCTGGTGGGCTAGTTGGCCCCCAGGGACCCTCAGGATTGAAGGGGATTTAATTCCCCATCTTAAAACGCGCCACGGGGCCTGTTTGCACACATGTCACCTGAAGCCCCGCCCTTCACCACTGTGCAAACGCGCCCCGTGGCGCGTTTTAAGTTGGGGATTAAGTACCCTTGAATCCTGAGGGTCCCTGGAGTCCAACTAGCCCACCATGTACCTCCAAATAGCGCCACAGAGCTGCGTTGCAGAGAGGTGTAAAAAGGGGCGTGGCCTCTGAACACCTCTCTGCAACGCCGCTCCCTCGGCGCATACTGGAGGTTCCTGGTGGGCTAGTTGGCCCCCAGGGACCCCCAGTATTCAAGGGGAATTACTTCCAGTTCTTACAACGCGCCAGGGGGCGCGTTTGCAGAGTGCTACAGGGAGGGGGTGGGGCCTCCGGCATGATGCCGGTCTTTTTTTTTTTTCGTCTATTTTTTTTTATGGGAGGGTGGCTGCGTGGCCCCCCTTCCCTCGTCCACTTTTGTCCCCGGGGACCCCATCCCCCGGGGCCTGAGGATTTCCTGTTTATTTATTTATTTATTTTTTAAAACGGGAAGGGGGCCGCGTGGCCCCCCTTCCCTGGGCCTCTATTTGCCCCGGAAACCCCATCCCCGGGGCATGCCCTCTTTTTTTTTTAAATAAATATTTGGAGGGGGCTGCGTGGCCCCCTCCTCAGGCCATTTAAAGCCCCGGGGACCCCATCCCCCGGGGCCGGCCTTTTGTCCTTTTTTATTTTTATTTTTTAAATAGAATTTTGGGGAGGGGGCTGCGTGGCCCCCTCCCGGGCCACTAGTGGCCCCGGGGACCCCATCCCCGGGGCCTGGTCACTTGTTGGGGACCGTGGGGGTCCCCAATCCCCGCACGGTCCCGCCGGCTCCCGCGTCCTGCGGGAGCCGGCATTGCTTTCCATAAGGGAGCTGCTGACATGCAGCTCCCTTATGGAAAAGCAATCTGCTTTGCTTCATTGAAGCGAGAGCAGGTTTCCTGCTCTCGCTTCAATGAAGCAGCAAGTTTGCAATGACAGGACGGGAGCCGCGAGGCTCCCGCCCTGCCATTGCAAACAGAAGTGTCCCGGGGTAGGCACCCCGGGACACTGTAGGAGCCAGCCCTGGGGGTGGCGGTCCCCAGGGCCACCACAGGCTCCAGGAGGGGCCGCGCGGCCCCTCCCTTCACTGCACAGCCCCGGGAGGTGGTGGTCCCGGGGCTTCGGGGTCCAAAACGGACCCCCACATTTGTTCTCCTAAGTGCCCCGGGAGGTGGCGGTCCCGGGCGTGTGGGGGCTGGAGCCCCCACACAGGTGATTAAGAAGAAAAAAGAAGCCCCGGGAGGTGGCGGTCCCGGGGCTGCGGGAGGGCGGAGAGCCCTCCCGCACCATTTTTTAATTAAAGCCCCGGGGGGTGGTGGTCCCCGGGGCTTGGGGGGCCTTAGAGGCCCCCCACATAAAATATAAACCCACCCCCCGCATGCCCATGGGACTTGGGCCACCCGGGGGCAAAATAGCATTGAAGCGCGGGAGACCGCGCTTCGATTTTTTTTTTATCGGCGGGATCCGCGCACCCTAAGCGCATCCCGCCGATTTCTTTAAATGCTTTTTTCTGCCCAGGGGGTCCTTGTGGGACCCCTGAGCAGACCTAGGGGTCAGGGTGTTTCTACCCTGCCCCTTGTTGCGTTTGGCGACGTGTTTCTGTGCCTCTAATCACGGCGGGATCCGCGCACCCTAAGCGCATCCCGCCGATTTTTAAAAAAAAAATGCTTTTTCTGCCCAGGGGGTCCTTGTGGGACCCCTGAGCAGACCTAGGGGTGAGGGTGTTTCTACCCTGCCCTTTTGCGCTTTGCGCACTTGTTTCTGTCCCTCGGTTCTACCGAGGACAAAATGGCTGCCAACACTTCCTGATTTGGAGTGTTGACAGCCACTTGACAGCCAATTAGCATGCAGCTCGTGATCGGGAGGGTACGCGGACCCTACTCGGCCATAGATATATATGTGACTTTACTTTTGATTTTCTCAGGAACTACTGAACGGATTTACACCATTTAAGCAAAAGGCACGACACTGAACCAAGGGCTACCTATTTGCCAAATTTGGTGTAATTCCGTTCAGCAGTTCGGGCTGTAGCTGCGACTAAAGGTTCCTATGGAAAATTGCATGGGGAAAACGTGTTTTGGGACCCCCCTTTTTTCTCGGCCCCCGCTTGACGAATCACCCCGAGACTTTCAGGATAGGAGCGGACCGGAACGCCCCAACAAGTTTGAAAATTTCGCGAAGATTCGTCAACCGGCGCCAAAGTTATTTCAAATAGAATGTTGCGGATTTCCTATGGAAAATAGGTCCTAACTATAACTATCTACTGGCGACCGCCAGTAGATATATATATATATATATATATATATATATATATATATATATATAGAAGGTTGCGGCATGCTTGCGTGCTACCAGATCCCTGGTGGTGCACGGCAAAACAGCACCACCACTAGGGCTAGAAATATCATCAAAAACCTCCCCAAATTCTATAGAGAGGCAGCCGACACTCGAAGTCAAGGGATTACATCCTGTTTATTCAGTCATACCACCTCGGGCACTGGACCACCAGAGAGACGCGTTTCGGCAGTAACTCTGCCTTTTTCAATCCGAAGTACGCCATATTGGTGCTCTATTTAAACATCAAAATCAATTGACACAAACAATGCACTTATTTTAAGCAGCAAATCAGAAAACATGTATAATCACTGCAGGGGACAACTTCACTTCAAAACATTAAAACACCTCTTTAACTCCCAGTATTTAAGTAAAAACGAAATTAATATTCATCATGAGTTTGTCTACAAAAATATATATAATTCGCAGTCAATCCCACTGGGGGCTATTCATGAGGTGAAAGCAATTCGTGCATGGTGTTTCATGGTCCCATCATGCATCCTAAAGGTGCATGAAAAAACCGGACTGGAATGTAATTCAAGCCCTCAGCTGCAAGAAACGCATTTAAGTGTTTTTAAGTACACAAGACCACACACACTAAAATGAGTTGTTAAAACAATGTTAATCACATTGAAGCCACCTTACAGGTTCACTAATGTCTGTCTTTCATGTAGATCATGCTTTCTGGTCGAGGGACATCAAGCCCTCATGATCTAGATGAGACTCTGCTCTCAGAGCTGAAAGTTTGCACATAAAGGCGGCAGTGAATATTTTAACTTGAAGTCCCTTTTCCGATGATGATAAGTCTGACTTTCAGAATTGGAGTCCCAAGACCCCACCGCTCGGCCAATGCCATTCGCAGTGCCCAGCTCCACTACAAAGGAGGTATTCCTAGGGTGAGGTTGAGCCTTTCGTGCAAGAACTCCAGTCCCCGCCAAGGGAGCATCTGCTCCCAGTGTTGAACCTTTCTCTCCACTTCGGCCACTTCCTCATCTCCATCGCCACTCTCCTAGTATGGGGGCACGCCTGCCTGTTATATCTGAAAAGAAGGTTGTGGCATGCTGCCAGATCACTGGTGGTGCACGGCAAAACAGCTCCACCGCTAGTGCTAGAAATATCATCAAAAACCTCCCCAAACACTATATATATATATATATATATATATATATATATATATATATATATATATATATATATATATATATATATATATATATATATATATATATATATTATTATTATTATATCACACTTCTAGGGTAGTCGTAAGGCCCTTGAGGGGTGGAGCGCCAAGCCGGATGAGATAACCGGTGAAAATGTCACACACCAACTTCTCTTGCTCCAAGGAAGAAGACGCTCACTCAGAAATGAGTGCAATAACAAAGTGGCTTTACTCTTACTCCATTGCAAGACGCGTTTTAGCCATTGCTGGCCTTGATCACATGGGACCCATGTTGGTGGTGTGTGATATATATGTGATGTGAAATCACATATATATCACATGTGTGACATATATATCTATATATATATATATATATATATCTATATATATATATATATGAAATTAAAATAACATTAACAATCACATATATCACAATTAGTTAACAAAATAAAGCTAATATTAAAAAATAAAAGTTCAATAAAACAGTACATACTTTTCAAAAAATATAAATATTGGAATGCACATTATTAAAAAAATAACAATAATCAAAAATAAACAGCACTATCAAAGGTTTTGGACTTCAAGGAGTCAGATTAAGTAATCTAACTCCAATTTAAGCAAATGTAGGAAAAATGTATGAGGCTGCAGAAGGGCTTAAGACTTGGCTTGGACATGTGGACAAACTTGTAATTTTTTTCTGTGGGCCAAAGGGTGCTGCGCTACGCCTGGTCTTTTGGTGAATCAATCAATCGGAGCAGGGTGCCAGCCTCACACTTGCAGCTAGAAGACTTTAGATGACAGGCTACCAAATCGTAGCCGTTTTCATCTTGAGGGTGATTGTAATGCAGCTACACACTTACCTGTTCTTAATACCCTATAAAAACGAGTTTTGTTCCAGGCACTCTGAAGTGTATGTTAAGTATTACTTTTCAATACAAAACAATTCATTTATTCATGACTAAATCTGTATGTCATGTAAATCTTAGTTATGTACAAGTTTTCTTTTAATCTTCAGTTACTGCGTCCGGTTCTGTGAGGTGAGGCCCCAGGAACAGGGGCGAAACTACCAGTGGTGCAGTGGCACTGGGGCCCGTTAACCGCTGAATAGTGTTTTGTTTGTACTACCTAATCAACAATTAGAGGGACATTTTTCTTTGCTTGCACTGGGGCCCATGGCACCCTTGCTACACCAAGGCCCTGTTCGTGGTCGGTGCGGTGCTTGTTACGCACTTCCAAACCCTTCGTTCTGATTGGCAGGAAGAACTTTAGATAGCTGTCGAGTATGGGTGCGTGCGAGTGTGTGGGTCCTTTCCTCTCGGCCTATTCATCGTGGATGTGAATGACGACAATGCCGAGCTGTTAGAAGTGTGCGCCCGGCACTGGAGGTAACTTTCCTCACCATTCACTGGGATAGGAAGGAAGCGAGGACAATCGATAGCAGTTAAAATGTAAATGACCGCCCTGGCTGAAAAGCTCCCTGTCCAAAGTCCGGGCTGTTTTATCAAAGCCTTAATGGGACCCAGTCAGAGAGGCCAGCCGGGCGCCATGGCAACAGGAAGCGCGGGCCTGTCCTACTCCCAACACATGACCACTGTACGCACGTTTATTTACAGGCTCTCCGTGTACACGTATTCACAAACGAATGGCCAGGCTCTAAGTCTGTACATGCAGTTAACGAAAATTACAAGTTAGATTATTAATAGTTGACGAAAGGTCATCCGCCCCATTGAGGAGTTTATTCAGAATAGTACTTTTTTCTTTCTTTGCAGCACGAGACAGTTATTTCAGCTTCATGGCAGGTTTCCCTTCTGAGGCATTCACAGAGAGAAACAATCCCAAGCATCCGAAATCAATTGCATTGTTTTAGGCAGTGGTCGAATTGGGGAGGATCTGAGGGGCACCACATGCTCATACATTTTTAATTTTAGAAAAGCATTTCCCCTACTTTTTGTGAAAATACAACAGTCCCGGGACAGTACATTCCGAGAGTTGAAATGTAAGGTAGGGAGTCTCCTGTGTTGTGACACCGTGGGAGAGGTAGACAGCTAAACACGCCTTCTCTCCAGGATGCCTGCTGCCTGAAATACATGTGAATGTGCAGCAACTGGTTAATCTGCAAATGTCAAGGGTGCCTTGAAGCTGGTATTGGCTTTAATTGATGGAATCACTAAAGGCTTCCTGATGACACACTTATTCTTTTTGAGAGGTATTGTAAAGGAGCTACTAGCTAAGCTGTGAAGTGTGTGCTTATAAAACACAGCTATAAAAAACATTTGCACTTTGTACAATCTGGGTATTACTAAAATCTATGTTTTGGAAGGACTTTGTTTTATCTTAAACCATTTTGTGCATTTTGTAGCAGCCTATCTTATACTGGGCGCAAGTTTAAAATAATGACTTGCATATTCACAGTGCTTTCTGTCACAGACTAAGACCTCATAGCACTAAACATACACAAGTCACTATTCTTTACTGTACGAATCAGGATTAAATTCTGTGTGTCTCTGGTGCAGTGCATTAACTAATAGAGGTTTCATAATGTATGATAGTCCAGTTCCCACTTATTAACTTGCCTTTAATTTTCATCTAAGCTGTGCATTATTTTATATTTATTTTATATATGTAGTTACCTGAAGGTGAAAGACCAAAAAAGTTAGTGAATAATATGTTATTTTACCCACACCTTTGACCACGACCCCACACTCACTCTCCTCGCCCCCATTGCGTGCAGCATCACAGTTCCAACTTTTGTTAATGCACTTTGACCACTGGTTTTAGGACATTTCAGAATGAAAAGATGAGTGTGACAGCACCCCCCCCCCCTTCATTTCCCCGGGCCAAGCTCCCCTCTCCCTCCTTCTTTAAAGTGAAAATTCCCAAACATTCTGTTCAGCTTTATGATTCTCTGTATTTTTATACAGACAGTCACACAGCCACTTAGATATATTAGAACTAGTATGTCTAATTACCAGGACAGAAAGAATAGTAACTTGCCTAATGCTGTAGCTTAATATATATCTTTAAGTCTCAGAAACGTTTACGAAACACTTACTCTTATGGGATGATGTCATCAGTAATGTCATCTGTGATGTAATTTGAGATATCATGAGTGAAGTCCCTGACCATGCCATGAGTGATGTAATATGTGAGGTCATAAGCAGTGCATTGTGGGGGCTTAAGTTATAGTTAGGTCAGGGAATTATAAATACTGAATTTCTATCGTTTTGTACTAGTGAAATCTGAGTCTAACTATAACGTCCCTGTAACCTTCGGTTTTTCCAGTGAATATGAATATATATATATTACCTAGTTAGGGGACCTAGTTTCCATAGGAAAAGCTTTTTTTGATTTTCCTATAACTTTAGCGCCGTTTGACGGATCCTCGCAAAGTTTTCACACCTAATGGGCCACTCTCTTCAGCTGTTGTGTTGAACATTTTGGGGTGATCCGTCAAGCCGGGGCCGAGAAAAAGGGGGGGTCCCAAAACGCTTTTTCTCCATGTTAGTTTCCATAGGAAACTTTAGACTCGGCTACAGCCCGAACTGCTGAATGGAATTACACCAAATTTGGCAGAACGGTAGCTCTTGGTTCAGAAGGCACTCTTTTTGTTAAATAGTGTAAATCCGTTCAGTAGTTCCTGGGAAATTTAAAGATTTCTCCGATATACAACTGTGGCCGCGGTGGATCCGCGAACCCTCCCGATCTTGTGCCTGAGATCTGATTGGCTGCCAACACTTCAAACCAGGAAGTGTTGGCAGCCATCTTGGCAGCCATCTTGTGACTCGGTTGAACAAAATGCTGGAAGGAGAACACCTGTTACAATGAGTCATGTAGGGAAATCAGCAGGTGCATTTAAGCGAATGCAAATGGACTTCATAGAGATGCCCCTTTGCAACGGTTTAAAATATGCTTTAGTCATTGTTTGCATTTTCTCAAAATGGGTAGAAGCTTATCCAACACAAAGAAATGACGGTCTCACAGTAGCTAAATTGTTGTTATGAGAGTTGATTCCACGGTTTGGATTTTCGACTTATCTTGAGTCAAACAAAGGAACTAATTTTAACAATGAGGTCCTGAAAATGTCATGTGCAGCATTACAAGTTGAGTAGAAGCTCCATTGCAGTTACCGCCCAGAGATTTCTGGACTTGTGGAGCAGATAAATTACACTTCAGAAATCCAGATTAGAGAAGGTGTGTGTTTCAGCGTCTTTAAAATGGCCCAATGCATTGTCTCTTGTGTTGATGAGTCTGAGAAGTACACCAGACAGGAGGACAGGATTGTCGCCCCATGAAGTCATTATGGGCCGAGTGATGAGACAGCCAGCTGTTACTGCAAACGCTCTCGTCAACATTACAGATGACTTGATATTGGATTATTGTAAAGGTTTGGCTGATGTGGTACGTTCTGTGTCTCAGCAGGTTGGAAAGGCTGCCCTTGCAACTCAACAGGAGCAGTGCCATTACCTCAGTCCTGCTGACTGGGTACTGGTGAAGAAGCACATGCGTAAGTCATGCTTGGAACCCCAGTGGAGAGAGCCCTACCAGGTGATCCTGGTTACCAACACTACTGTGAAGTGTGGCTTTCTTCTGAATTGGGTGCATGCCCGACACACTTGCAGAGTCCCATGACCCCTGGATGATACAACACCACCTTTTTCCCAATGTGGCGATGATTACAGTGAAAACATTGCAAGTTTGCCAGGTGCGGATGAACCACTGCCAGGCTGACGGGCGCACTTAACTTCCTTTCTAGGTCTCGCCAGACACAGCACTATCGACTGGGACGCACATTGAGTAACTAACTTTGAAAAATGGTTCATATAACCGTGAACAGGAGTGCACTGCGGTAACATTTCTTGATGATTACAGTGAGACAGAAGGAGCAAGTCAATCAAGCTGTTGGGGACCAGCAAGCAGCTGGGACAGCACTGGTTTGGCCTGAGGGGGTCTGCGAGAATCAACTATTGCTGGTACAGAAGGGCCCCAGCCAGTAGAGTTGACTACAAGAGATATAGATCCTAGCGAAAGGTCTAGGGCAGCAAGAAAGCGAGTTGTACCCGGAGACCATTGGCCCAGAAGAGGAGAAATACTGGGACACTGCCTAACTGAAGCACAAGTGTGAGTACCACAGGTCATTCCTGAAAGTTTCAAACAGTCTGATCAGAGTAACAGTGATGATGAGCAAACAGCAGTAAGCAGATCAAAAAGAGCGAGAGTACTCAGCCAAAAGTACTCGTCTCCTGAATGGACTTATCTGTCTGCAAAAGAATGAGAGCTGGAGTTTGCAGCCTTTTGCTTTAACAATATGAGTTTACCTGAACCTCCATGAAACGAACTTTGCTGTGGATTTGAATTTCAATCTTGGTGTACTACTTGAAGGACTGACACAATTTATCTTAAATATACTCATCAACGAAGCTGATCCGCATATTTCTCATACTGAACAGAACCCCTGAACTGTGCCTTGGTACTTTTGTGCCAAACATTGCTGAGCTGCTCAAACCAGTTGCAGCTACTTTAATTTTTTTAGTTAAACAGTCTGAATTAGGAGAAGCTGTAGGACTTGGCCTTTTTGGCTAAAGTTCCCTAAACTTTTGCTTTCCCCTAGACCGTTTTCCTGACATAGAGTTGCCAATTTAGATGCTTTGGGTACTTTGCCACTGCTGATCAGTGTCAAAGTACAAGGGTTCCCTGTATAAAGTACAATGGTAATTGGTTGGCCATGATTGGTATGTTTGCCTTACTAGTAAAAGTCCCTAGTGATGTGCACTGTGTGTGCAAGGGCTAGTAATGCAAAGGCGCGCAGAGAAGGGAACTCAGGCCTTCAGTGTAGGGCCTGCCCGCAGTTTGCTAAGTTAGCATGTTGTCCTGACAAGTGCAACCACTTGTCAGGCCTTCCTTTCCCTTTTGCGTACACTGTGGGCACCCCTGTGGTAGGTCCCGGGTAACCCCTGGGCAGGGTGCAGTGTAGGTAAAAGGCAGGACACATACTGAGGTGTGTGCTATGTCCTGACAGTGAAAAAACACTCCATTTCGTTTTCACTGGTGAAAGGCCATTCTACCCATAGGACAGAATGGGGGAGGCTGGGTATGGTGTTTTGTTAGCCAAGTTTCCTATAAGTTTATAATGGAGAGGTGAAGTTTAGTATGTATGAACTTACAGTGTCATAACACATCTTTCTATGAAAGTGGTTTTGTCACTGTATGTTCAGAAACCACTCTTTAGAAAGTGGCTGAGTTTTGTGCTTTAAGCATTTCTGTGTGTCTCTGCTGAATGTGGATTGACTGTCTGGATCTGAGATGGGAGGGGGTGAGATGGCACCTGGCTGACCTGCATCTGGAGAGTATGCGAGGAGAAACCCGGGAGGTGAAGAGGCCTGGGTTGCAGCTATAAAACAATTGACCCATCTCCTGCTGAGTGATTAAGGGTCCAGACCCCCAGTATCAAAGGGAGAAAGGTGACACTGGGAGGGAGACACCTAGAACTGATTTAGGCAGGGGTCAGGGACCCCTGAGCACAACGAACTTCAAAGACATGAAGGGGTATAACTAAGAGAACTGAAACCCCTAGAATTTGGTGTAATTTTGAATGGCGAAATGGACAGGTCGAGTCTGCAAAGGCTTTGACCTCTTTCATGGTCAAGAAGAACCTCTGCCAAGGAAGAAGTTGCTGAAGAGGCTGCTGGATAGGACTGACCCTTGCTTCGTGATCTGGGGCTGGCCTGCAATTTGTAGCTTTTACTAAGGAAGAGACTGAAGGGACATTTCAGTGGGTGGTGTCCCCCCCCTTCTTGAACAGGACTGTGCTTTGTGCTGTGTTCTGAACCCCAAGGGCCTGAGGTGAGCTGGCTCCCTGTTTGGAAACACAGGAACATAAAAGTTTCCGGAGAAGTCCCAAGCAACACGGTGTGCACGTGCTTTTGCAGCTTGAGACCCTCAGAAGTTGTGCCTTGTGATCGTGGGCACGCAGGAGTAAACTAAGTCTCGGACGCGCAGGGTGCATGTCGAGGTGCAAGCCGAGGCGTTGGTGAGGAGCGCCTGTTCATTTTGTGCATCGGGAGACGAGGTGAGACTCGGACGCGCAGGGTGCGTGTCGTGGTGCAAGCCGAGGCATTGGTGAGGAGCGCCTGGTCGTTGTGTGCTCCGGGAAAAGAAGTGAGTCTCGGACGCGCAGGGTGCGTGTCGTGGTGCAAGCCAAGGTGTTGGTGAGGAGCGCCTGGTCGTTGTGTGCACTGAGAGAAGAGGTGAGACTCGGACACGCAGGGTGCGTGTCGTTGTGCAAGCCGAAGCGTTGGTGAAGAGCGCCTGGTTGTTGTGTGCACCGGGAGAAGAGGTGAGACTCGGACGCGCAGGGTGCGTGTCGAGGTGCAAGCCGAGGAGTGGTGATGATCGCCTGGTCAACATGTGCACCAGAGAAGAGGCGAGTCTCGGACACGCAGAGTGCGTGTCGCGGTGCAACCAGAGGCACTGGTGAGGAGTGCCTGGGTAGCGTGTGCACCGAAATCGAAGTAAGTCTCCACAAGTGCTGAGGGCGGGTCTCGGTGTCCACTGAGACCGCCGGAAGGAGGGCCAGGTCATTGGGCCCTCGGAGTGCAACAGTAGCGACCCGGACCGGCAGTCCCGGAGGACCGGAGTCGCCGGCCTGAGCTCGCCGAGCCCATTGACGGAGTTCTGGATCAAGGCCCAAGTCGCTGAAGGAGGGGAACGTGGATCACCACCTGGGGTGGGGTGCGGGCTCGGAGGGACACTCTCTCGGCCTCTCGCTCCTGGCAGCTGGGAGCCTGTTGCTTCGGCTCGGATCGAGGCCCGTGCTGGCCCAAGGAGGGGCAGTACTGGGGCCGGAGTGAGAAGCGGTACTTTTGTGTCATCATTGATCCATGTCGGGGGCAACTGTTAACGGAGCACCTAGACTGTCGTATTACACTTTGCATTATTGCTGCTAACGAACTATCGAACAGTCGTATGACGCCTGACTCTATTTGTGCTTGACGAACTACATGCTGGGTGCGCTACGCACTGCGTTATTTTCCCTTGCAGAGTACGATTGTAAACGTGGCGCATTGCATTATTTCTTCAGTGCACAGTACCTGATTGTAGCGTGACGCATTGCTTTGTTTCTTCCTTGCACAGGGCATGCTGGTGGTGATACGCCTTGCATTATTCCTTCTATTGCAAAGTACATGACTGTGGCGCTACGTATGGCATTGTTTCTCTATTGCACAGTTCAGGAGTATATCGTTACGCATTGCAGTATTTCGTTTCTTTTGCAACGTGTGTGATTCTAACAATACGACCTACCTAACCTTTTGGAAACGGTTAGAAGTCAGCTTAACTGTTGGTTAGAAGCGGTGGTTGGGATTAGAACCTACCAATCCACCGGAAGAAATACTACCCATTATTATATGTTGGTTTTGTATTGTGTGGTCATATCGTATATCTTCTTGTATAAAGATTATACTCGCTTTATAAAAACTCGTGTGGAGTCTATTTGTGGTGACATCATTGGGTTGCTGTGAGTGTGGTTGAACATACTTTACACTCGTGCCTTGGAGATAAGCCTGGCTGCTCGTGCCAAGCTACTAAGGGGGTGAGCAGGGCTATCTCAAACGGTGTCCTTACTTAGCCTAACGTTGAAACGAGGGGTCCGGATCTCACACCTGGCAACAGCGGTGTAGGACGGGGACTCCCGCCTCCAGCATTTGGTGGCGGCGGTGAGGGATAAGGACCCCCACTTCCAACATTTGGCGGCAAAGCGGTGGGATTCGATCCTAATGTAAATTAAACGTGTATGTGCAAAATCACTCACAGTAATTGGTGTTCATCATAAATTGATCGCAGACCACGACGCAACCACATATTGTGTTTTTGGAATTGTTGGTTCTATTGTTGAGTAACCTTTAAACCACACATCATGTCTCAGGGAGAGAGCCAGATAGCCGGTGAGGCTGAGGCTGCAGAATTAGAGTTTAACATTGAGGCACTGTTTTCCTACAAGGTTGATCAGTTGAGGAAATTCTGCAGAGCTTTGGGATGTCCCATGAAGGGTAGCACCAAGAAGGAGGAGCTTCAAATGGCCTTGAGGGCCTGGTGGGAAGCCAAAGAGGCTCATGAGACGGGGGATGTTGAGGTGGATGAGGATGACCCAGGGAATGGATTTGGTCCACAGGATTTGCCAGTGGAGAGACCAGCCGCAGGGGCTGGTAGTAGCCATTCAGGGAGGAGTTTTTCACCTGAGGAGTTGGAGGAAAACCAAAGGGTCAGACTGCATGAGTTGGAGGTGTTAAAACTTAAAACTCAAGCAGAGGAGAGCAGGAACGCTCTCGCGTTAGAAGAGAAACGGATTCTCTTCGCTCATGAGTTAAGCATGAGGGAACTGGACATTAAGGGTAAACAAACAGAGTCCAGTTCGAATGGTGGCAGCGCACCACCAGTGCCAGGAGGGAAGGTGTACATTCCCAAGGATTTAGTGCGAGATAACCAGAGGGGTGATGACATTTATGCGTGGTTCACGGCATATGAGATCGCACTGAGGATGAATGAGGTGCCTGAAAAGCATTGGGGGGCTGGCCTATGGAAACACTTTGAGGCTTTGGGGAGGGACGTTCTATCACCCTTAGAGAGGGTGGGAACCCTGACCTACGCCAACATGAGGGAGGCTTTATGCCTCCGGTATGGGCTCACCCCTGAACAATACCGGCAGAAGTTCAGGACCTCTAAGAAACTAGAATCCCGTACTTGGGTAGAATGTGTGAATGAGTACACCCGGGCACTGGATGGTTGGATGCTGGGCAGCAAGGTCAATGATTTTAAGGGCTTATGCGATTTAATCAGTTGGGAGCACTTGAGTAGTCTGTGTGTTCCAGAGCTGCGCCAGCATCTATTGGATAGTAAGCTGACTGATCCCAGTAAGCTTGCTGAGGAGGCAGACCGCTGGACTAGTACCCGGGTCCACAAGGGGATTGGGAGTACCCCTGCTAAGGGTGTGCAGGGTCCCCCGCCGAGGGTGGGGGAGGACAAGGGTAACCACAAGGAGTCCCCTAAAGGGCCCCAAGGTAGTTCCCCCAAGAAAGGGTCCCAGTCTCCCAAGGCCAAGAGAGCCTGGACCTCCAAGGGCAAGAAGGAGCCCCGAGGTCCTCCTACGTGTTACTTCTGTAAAGAAATGGGTCATATTTCCCCTAAATGCCCCAAAAAGTCATCTGCACCCACTGGTGCTCCAACACCTGGTTTAGTGAGTGTAGCGTTGGGGGAGGAATTGAGTCCTTGGAAGGGGGAGGAAGAGTAAGCAGCACCCCCAGGGATCAGCAGCACCACCCAGGAAACTGGGGGGGCCGTAGGAGAGCCCCCGGGTGGAGGTCTAGTGCCTACTTGCCAGAGGTGTGAGGAAGAACACCTAGCGTCAGGTGGCCGTGGGGAGTCTGTAGCCAGAGCTCCTGCCGTCCTGAAGTTTGTGGGTGCCATTCCTAAGTGGCAGGCCCAGAAAAATAAATGGAAGGTTAAAAGAGGGTTGTGTTCCCCAGTGGGAACACCGGTGGGACAGTGTCCAGCCAGTGGGGCTGGGTCCCCTAGAAGTGACCAGAGTAAACCCACTTTTAACCTGGAGGGCAGGATGACTGGAGGTAGTATCCTGACCAATGGGCCTTCCCAGGGTACACTCCAGGGTGGGGTTGGCATGGGTCCAGCACCCCTGGTCCTGAAAATGCCCCTTTAGAAAGTTGGCATTTCCCTGGTCTAAGAATTTGAGCCTTCTGCCAATGTCCTGTGTCACATGATTGTAAATGGTTCTGCTGAGATAAAGGGGACTAGTTGTGGCAGGATGGGCCACCCTGCTAGGGTGGCTCGGGGAGGGGCAGTTCCCTGCCCACTTATTCTTTAAAAGGCTTGCCTCCAGTGCACACAGAGGACCCTGACAACAGTCTTTTGTCACCCCAGTCTTCTTGGAGCCTTGACAGGGGAAGAGAAGAACTTTCCAGAACCAGAGGTGGGGGTAGTATATGGAATTCTCCCACTTCAAGGGCTGACACCAGGTATAAATATTGGACCTCCTGAGTCACTCTTCAGTACACTCTTGGGCCTGAGGACACTACAGAATAAGGACAGTCTTGTTCTCCAGAGGATGGCCTTGCTGCCTGAGGCCTGCCCTGTTCCCCAGTGGACTGCTCTGCTGCATGACACCTAGCTTGTCCTCAAAGGACTGCCCTACTGTTATCAGAGGATTGTCCTGATGCTTGAGGCTAGCCTTGTTCCCAAGAGCTTGAGCCCTGCCTGCCCTGCTTTCTCAGTAGGAAGACTGGACCTGCTCCCGTCATCCCAGGCAACCTGAGTAAACCAAGGGTTAGTAGGCTGACCTCCTTTTCTGAGCTACAGGGACACAAGCTCCAGAGTCCTCCCTGCAACTGCCTTGTTGCAACTGGACTTGCCTGGACCTTCAACTGGTCCTGCCTGACCTCTGCTGGCCTCTGCTAGGGTGGGTCCCTGATCCCCAAGAGGTGCCTCCATAGACCTTTGACCCTTGGCAGGCACTGAAGTGCACTCCTCTGCAAGAAAAAGAGAAATCCTAAAGTTGTAGGCTTTTTGTGAAAGGGCCTGTTTGCACAAAGAGTTGGCTGTCTGTGATGACCACCAATGTGAAACTCTTGTGAACCAGACACTTTATGCTACATCGACTGCTAGCGACGACCGCAACGCAAGATCTGCACTTCACGCTACAGTCAACAGTCTGCGGTGACTGCCAACGTGAAGCCCCAGCAATGACCATCCATGATGCCCAGCCTGCTGTTCGTGCTACAGCAACGTCCTTCTGAAGCACTCTCCCCTCTCCTCATGGCTTCCGCCACTGCAAACGGCACTCTTCACGCCGGAATTTGAGACAGTAACGTTTTCAGCAGGACAAAGCTGGTGCCTGTATTTGGCCCACGCTCCATTGCGGGCAGCCTGAACTTGTGACTTTCCCCCAGTCTAGCACGACCAAATAACAGCAAGTGGAGCTTTGTGCTTTTAGGTGCAATACTGACTTAAAACTGCATTTTTCAGTTCTATTGATTAGATTTTTGCTGTTGTGGTCTCATGATTTTTTTTAAATGTTACTCTATTATCCTAAATTGGTTCAGAATTGTTCTTGTGTTGTGTTTTCATTTTATTACTGTTTGTCTGTTATTGCCTCTAAATGAAGCCTGACTGATTTTGTGTCAAGCTCCAGAGGGTTAAACACAGATTTATTTAGTGACTTGTGTGGTTCACCCTGACAAGTATTGTGGTTGTTGCCTGAGTGGGGCTTATACACCCTTAACCAATAACTCGATTTCTTACAGTGAGCATAGCCCTGGGCCCTGGTTTCCTCCCATATTGTACTATTTTATGTTTTATTGCATTTTGTGTACTTTCTACTGTGTAAATTCCCATTTTTGGTGTAAATATATTTAAATATTTTAAGCAATATTATTGATTTGGATTCACAATTTTGGCTGGATATTTTCATCTTTACTGTAGTAAGTGTGTGGTACTTCTTGACTTGTCCTACACCACTTCCCTTGAGGTAGTCTTTGACTGCTTAACCTTAACTGTTGAGTTACGAAGGCTTAGGATCCCAACTTTCCACTGTAGATCAAGTGCCTACACTGACACACTCACCTTTAATACCCAGATCCTTACTCCACAATTGAGGAAGGCTGATGGTCATATCAGCAGAAATGGCGGGCAAGTCTATTTGCGCTCCCATGCTGCAGTTCAGCTTTGTGTTCCACAGTGAAATCTAGGTGTTGTAGAAAAATAGACTTTCTCAACAACTTGGGATTTTCACCCTGCATTGTTATCAACCACTTGAGTAGCTTACGATCCATGTGAACTACAAAGTGGTAATCTGTGACCAATAATTGGCACTGAATTCTCACTGCTCTTGTCATCAAGCAGAGATATGACAGCTCCAGCTGCCTTGTCTGATGCGGCACTCTGTACAAATAATGGCTGACCGTAGTAAGGTACCTTCAACACAGGTGTGTTGCATAGCACACTGTTCTGGTCCTTGAATGCCTTTTGACACTCTGAAACCCAAGTTACTCCTTTAGGCTGGTTCTTGGTAATAAGGACTGTTAAGGGGACAACTATGGACCCATAGTTAGCCACAGAGGTCCTGTAGCATCTCATGAGTCCCAGAAAGGCTCTCACTTGTTTACCGGTAGCGGGAATCTTCCTTTACATTACAGACTGGATCTTGGCATACAACGGGTGGATGTTTCCACTGTCCACCTGATGTCCAGGATAGACCTTTGAGGACCGTCTATTCTTGCATTTGGTTGCCTTAATAGAGAGTTTTGCCCCCACCCCTGGTAGAATACCTAAGATGAACACAGTTTATCAAGCACTACAAAGTGGCATGGGCATTCTTAAGCCCACCCAAAAGACATGGCAATAAACTAATCAAGGCCATCCAGCATTGAGAACACAGTCTTCGAATTGGCACTTAGCGCTGGTGAGATCTGGCAATAGCCACTGGACAAATCAAAGGCACCCAACGACGGCACAGGGCCCATCCACCAACTCATCAGCTCTGGGGATCAATTGTGCATCTCTCTTGGTCATCTCATTGAGAGCCCAAGGGTCCATGCAAAAGTGTAAGTTGCTGATGTTTGCTTATGAACAAGTACTACTAGGCACACATAGTCTTATGGTGAAGACAGAAGTCCACCAAAGATTAACTATGAGGCTTAATTGATTTGCTCAATACTCCTGAATCCTGGGAAGATAGGCTGCTGAAAGGGAGCAGAGCTGTGCTTCTGCAAATAGCTTGTTTTCCTGGGACAGGTTTACTGAGGAGCTGTACAGACTCCCATCCTTGTGATTATCTTGAGCCTTCATTGCTTGATTGTCTATTGCAGTCAAAACTTCATACTTGTAGACTTGGATAGAAATGCCTTTTGAGGCTTTGAATACTGCAGATAGTTCCCTGATGTTGGATGAATGTAGTGCATCTGATACATACCACAGGCAATGAAGGGAGAGGGAATCCTACATCCCTTAAAACCCCTTAGGGTATTATCTGTTGTACTCACTAAGTAATTCCTGATTAAGCCAGCTGTTAAGGTAGGGAAGTTATTAATTGCTTAAATGTACACTGTCCATATAAGTAGAAGACATGCATGTTTGTGGTGGCATAAACGTTGTTATTGATCCTACTTTAGGGTTATTAAACATTGTTTGTCAGGAGTGACTGTACTGCAGTGTACTGTATTGGACAGTGAGGCCAGACTGTTTTAGGCAAACCATGGAGGCCACATGTTTGTAGCTGTGTTATTGGTCCTACTGGGCCGCAGCATTTACTGCCTCAGGCTTTCGCACTGGACTTAAGATTGGGGAGAAATGGAATGCTTGACTGCGTCTACAATGTCAAAGGAGGTCACACAGTTTGTCAGCATGTATACCACACTGATAAAAGCCCATTTATCACTGAAGAAGGTTTTCGGAAGGAGGGTTTTTTGGCAGGGTCAGTCAAGGCTGGAGCCGCTCAGCTTCCCAGGGATTTGCAACAAAAAGGTACCAGAAAAATCAATGAGCCAAGCAGTGGCATAATTAGAGACATCCTTCACCATTCTTCTCATCCAGGGGCAGCAGTAGACCCTGGACTTGGGGCACATAAGTTTTCAACCAAAAATATTTCAATTGAGTCGAGCACCTGGAGTGGTTAGGGACTAGGTAACAGATTGACATGGTTTACCGACAATTGTAGTATGATTTTTCAAGATGGCTGAGTGTTGCAGGCAGCAAGGGATTTTCTTCTGGACTTAGTTGGCTGGCTGTATCCGTCCCGAAGGCTGATCCTAATACAGAAGACTTTTTGCTACTCAATAGAGTGGTTTGGCATCTCAAACAAAAAGGTGCTATTGATCTTTGACAAGATTTTTCAAGTAATTTATTCTTGGTCTCCAAGAAGGAGTCCTTAGAAATGTGCCCAATTATAAATCTGAGGGAACTCAATCAGTGACTAGTATATCATCACTTCAAAATGCAGGATATCTACCTCCTCAGGGATGTTCTCCGGTAAGGAGACTCGATGGCGCTCTAGGTCTCAAGGACACTTATCTCACATTTTTCCTATCTAATGTTTGGCCTATCTTCTGCATCATGGTGTTTTACTTAAATCACTCAAACCTGTGGTGGCATTCTTGAGGTCAATGGGTGCTAAATTGATTACATACCTGGCAATATGACATTCATAGCCTAGGACAAGATCGTCCATTGCAATATCATTGTTGCAGGACCTGGGATTCGTAATAAATTGGCACAAATCAGTTCTGGTCCCTTCACAACGGAAAGAGTTCCTGCGTGGACTTGATTTAGGCAAGTTTGAGATTAACCATGAAAAAGATGAGGGTGCTAAAGATGGAGATACTGAAAGATATAGCAGATTCACAGATCTGATGAAGGATTTAGCTAGAATTGTGGGTAAACTGTTGTCCTCAATTCAGGTAATCTTGCCTGGGCCCTTGCACTATTGGCCCTTCACAGAATGAAGATTCTCCATCTTTGGATGAGTTAGGCACAAATTGGATACTATGGTGTGAGACGCCAAGGCTGAACTGGAATGGTGGCTTACACACATGGAGGATTGGAATGGTTGGGCTATCTTTGGTATCAAGCCAGTCAGCTGTTAAGTTGGGCACACTTTGTGGCGACAGGGCAATAGGATAATTTTGGTTGATTCAAGATTCGAAACTCCATATCAACTGTTTGGAGTTATTTGTAGATTATTTTGATAAAAACAAATTAGCCACACAGTCTAGTGTTGCATATTTTTGAGAATGGATAAAGTATCAGCATCTGATATATTAACAATGTGGGGGGCATGAAGTCTAGAGTGCTGGCCAAACTAGTGAAAAGATTCCAACATTTCTGTCAGGACCACTGAATTTCAGTAATAGAGAAATATTTGCCAGGCTTTAGCAACAATGTGGCAGATCAGATGTTGTGTCATTGTGAGAATCTCAGCGACTGGAAATTGGATATACTAATAATGCAGTCACTTCAAGATTGCTGAGGTCGGTGTCAGTTATATCTTTTTACGTCCAGACTAAAGTTTCAGATGGACTACTTTATTAGTTGAAAGCCTGACATTTATTTTTCCAGTTTGAGACTGCCAGGAATACCCTGAGATGTAATTAGAGTTATAGGGTCAGAAGGGACCCTATACTCTTTGTGTAGAATTGAATGTTACTATGAGTCTACCAATGAGTAGCATTAAACAAAGACCTGACTATGGGATAACTAAAGTTCAGGCTATGGTATTGCATTACCAGGAGGTACGGAAGCTTGTGAATACTATGCAGTTTTTTTCAAGATCAACTAAGGTAGTTAGACATTTTATTCATCTCCAATAAGCAATACCCAAGAACAGATTTACCACTTCTCTCCCAGTATCTACTACTTCAAGCCCCGAGTAACATACTTCCTATGATAGAATGAAATCATAATTCAATGTCGCATGACCAAGTGATACGAGAGGGGGCAATACAATGAAGCTATCACGGGAGACATCCATTACCACGCGGGTATTGCATCGCAATGCCTTTACATCGTGGGTATTACAACGCAAGTCGTTACAACGACTTGCGCTGGATGGCGCTCTAACCTAAGGAATAGTATGATTTACTATTCCAACACCTTCCCTACTGTACGTAGGCTGGTGTTGGAATAGTAAATGATACTATTCCTAAGTCCAGCGCCCTCCAGCGCAAGTCGTTGTAACGACTTGCGTTGTAAAAACTGCGATGTAACGTATCGCAATCATTTTGATTGCGTTGTAACGTCACATATTCAGCTATAACACATGGCTTTTTAATTGTTTCCTGTTATTCAACCTGGAATGTTGAGTGAACATCTTAGAGATAATTTAGGATATTATAATAACTAATAAAGGATCTGCATCAAAAGTTGCCTTATGGGATATCCTTAAGGCAGAGATATGGGGACGCAACACAAATCGGGCAGTATGTTTACTTTGAAGTGCTATACAGGGAGTAGTAATGAAAAGATGATGGATAATGCTAGCCTTCGGTCTTGACATGAAATCATAGGGAAGGATGTGTGGGCTACAACTCAAAAAGGAATCATTAGCTGCTATTCTTAGTATGTTGGATAACATGTTGGTTTTGGAGGGGAGAGGAGCCCAAGAATATGTTAGGCGGTGGATTAGGTGCAGTTGTTGGGTGAACTTTCCTCTGCTTTGAAGCAGCCGTTCACAATGGAGCAAGTAAAATCTGAGGTTAAATATCTCCCGGGTGAGAAAATAGCTGAGGTAGAAGAAATTCTGGTAGAATTCTACAAGTTGCTCATGGGGTAATTTTCTACTTTAAAAAAAATTGTTTTCTGGTTCTGCTAAAAAGTTGGATATCCCCAAAACATGGAACAAGACTAATATAATAGTCATTCCAAAGAAAAATAAAGACCCAGATGTCTATGCATCATGTAGAGGTAATTCATTGAATAATTCCGATACAAAGACCTAGAAAGATGAAGAGCATCATTACACTCAATAGAAAAATCATGACCACTTTTGTTTCTTTCATACAGCATGGCTTCATCCCAGAAAGGAATGAAATATCCCATATTAATATGGCAATCTCCATCATTGATATAGCTGAAGGATTCGGTATTACGGCTATGGAGATAATATTGGAAGCGGAAAAGTCCTTTGATAGAGTCTGCTGACCTCCCCGGTGGTACACAATAGTTAAGACCAGTGTTGAGATTCATTGTTTAGGCAAATTATGGGCACTTCATATGATGTCTGTGACCCAAGTCATCAAGCCCAAGCTATTTGATATCATGAGGGATATACAACAAGGTTATTCCCTACTCCCACTCCACTTTAAAGTATATTAAGAACTATGCCTAGGACACATTATGGGCTCAGACAATACAGCACATTTTTTCCTCAAAAATCTTGAAATTAAATTCTCCGGTCATGCTGGACAGTTTGGCATAGATTCTGGGAAACCTCCCAATGTAAATAAAATCAGGAGCAGTTATTTCTACAGAATGCTTGGCAGTTATGATCATAACAGAGAGACACCATGATCAGTTTGAATTACAAAGCGATGCTGATGAATAGGTGGATGGAAATCCTTGTGGCCTAATTATTAAGTGTAATCTGGTAAATCCTGTCCTTTTACCCAAGTTTCTATATCTCTTTAATTTTAAATCAAGTTTATTGAGCCAAGCAAAAGCTCAGTATTCTAATTTCTTTAAGTAATCAGTCTCATGAACACCTCTTTATAACAAATAATCACATCTTCAGTGAAAGATCACATTTCAATGTTTTAGAGAACTTTGTTCTCCCCACCCCAGCCCACAAGAAGGAGGGACAAAAATGGGCAAAACTGGAGAGAGAAAGAAAGCAAATGCCAAAGCAAAAAAAGAACTCTTCGGTCCATTTAAAAGGACCTCAATCTGTTCTCCAGCAATCTAGGAATGGGTCATGACGTCTGCTCACTAGTGACTTCAGCAGCATATGGAATCACCCATCATTTAACGTTTTTGCCAAGGCCCTCTCCTGCTCTCAAGAAAGTTGAGGGGAGAAATTAGTTGTATAAATATGTGCACCTTGTCCTTAGTGGACATTCCGTGCTGGACGGATACCACAGGTCATAACTTTTTTGATAGTTTGGAGCTCGATTCATGTGTGACATTCCATAACAGAGAGGAACAAATATTTACAATTTTGGAATTGTTTTAGAAGCCAATCTTTTTTGAGCTTCCCAATTAGACAATCAATGTACCGATTCCTGATATACATACTCTAGGACCTTGTGTCAGAAGCCTCGGGAACTTACAGAGAAAAATAATAGCACCATATGGTTGTCTCCCCTTAATACTAAAGTCTATAAGAACTGAAGCATCAGTGCCCCTCTGTACTCTGAATCTAGAATCAAGGGGACCTCCCACAGTCCGCAAGCCTAGGCACTCTTGCTGCATTTTCAAGATATTACACCTGCTTCTCTATTAGCCGTGGAGGTTATCACACAATTCTTAAATACGGAGTGACCCTGTAGATTATTTTACCGTCTTGGATCTGTTCCCCAAACATTACTACTTGCTGATCCAGATGAACGACATTTTTGTCTGTGTTGTCCACTTTAATTCATCACTCCTCTAAATTATCCTCCACTGACATGTACTTTCCATCAATGCTTGCTTGGTTGCACACAAATCATTCAGAAAAAAGTTATAGAAGCAACTTTTCTTGGGTCAAGCAAACCATGGACTGTCAAAGTCTCTCCACCTTCAATGTGTTGTGAGGAGGATGACTGTCATGGCAGAAAATCCCTCTTGTCACAGGAGCTCTTTTGCCTACTCTTGTTGGAAGGAATATTGAGACAAAGGAGCTGTTTTGCCTACTCTCTTTAAGATCATTCCTATTGATGGATTGTTCTTCGTAACTACCACCAGCGCGCCTGTGTTCACCGTTGTCACTGATCACTCTGATTGCTCCGCCCATTGGAGCATCTATTGTATATGGCTGAAAAGGAGGAGGGGATATTAATTCACACAGGCGTGTTGTGTCGGCGCTAAACCAACTAACGTGATCAGTATTGAGATTTCAACAAAGTATATGCAGTGCAAAAGGTGGGGGAAATATCCCTAAAAAAAAAAAAAAAAACAGGACCCAGAGGTCCAAAACAGAACAAGATAACAAATCCTATGCACACGCAAAAAGTAAAAGGTATATGACACTGTTCCTATAATTTACAAAGGAGAGACAAATCCTTGATCCGTTGTAGTTCAATTTTAATATGAATTTTCTTGCGCAAACCAGCCAACGCGCGTTTTGTCAGTGGGTAGTATCCCCATGACTTCTTCAGGGCTTCCTGCACAATTGATTACAGCTCCCAATCTCTCCACCGGTGATAATTCCGACCCAGTTGGGCATCTATCAGTCTTAACCTCGTATAAAATTAATTCCAATTCTGAAATCTCCAATCCAGATTATGTCTGGTCCAAGCCTCTTAGCCTATTACTTATGTCCCTTCGTGCGGCACTCTCATACTGAGTGCCCAATATAGATTCAGGCGGCGGAGTAAGCCGTCTAGAACACGACCGTGGCGAGTGAGCCAACACGTCCTGTGTAGACTCGGGATCTCTGTCAACCGGACGAGGTTAAGACTGATAGATGCCCAACTGGGTCGTAATTATCACCGGTGGAGAGATTGGGAGCTGTAATCTATTGTATATGTTTTGTCTACTTGACATGATAAGGAAATGGTTAGGTGATGATGTTTTCCACTTCTCACGACAGCAGAAATTGTAGATGCTAATTCCCATTAGCAAAGAATCAGTACGAAAAGGCATTTTTCATAATATTCACATTTTACACATTCTGTATTGCCACTTTAATCGCGCTATTTGCTACTATTAATCTCTATACGTTCTATACTATTTTGACTTCTAATACAATCCTCTACTACCAGTAGACCAGATGTTTAGAGTGTGTGCTCTCTCTGGGGAAACGCTGAGGGAATCCAGAAAAACATACCTGTTTTCTCTGTCAGGTTCATCTGGTCCTAATATGGATCCTTTCCAGGTAAGTGTGGGAAAGGTTCATGGGGCACCTGTCCATTTTCCTGACTCCAAATAGTAGGTTAGTATACTTGCATTGTTCAGAGCAAAAGGAATTGCTTCTAAGGTGACCACGATTAGCCTGGTGACTGAGCAACAATTAAAGAGTGAACTTAGCCCTGTACTTCAACAGTCCCATCTTGAAGAATGATGGGCCAAGTCTCACCAACTGCTTCCCACCCTGCAAGAAAGACTGCATCTGCTTCTAAGCTTTCCTCATCAGTGTGATCACCTCTAACCCACTGTAGCAGAAGGTGATGGTATACTGTGTCACGGAGAATCTACAGGGCCACCAATATGCAGACTGTGGGTCACTTGCCATCTCTTGCTCATAGGAGCAAATATTTTACATCAGTACAGCAGATTTGATCGTTTGACTCAGATGGAAGAAGAGTTGATGAATGTTCAGCAGAATCTATCCTCTTAAAAGTATTCTATGGACATTGGAAACCATGGGGTGATTTTAGACCATCAGATGAAAATAATCTGCTTTAAAGCAGCTCCAAATGATTGTAGACAACACTGAGCCAGTGGCATGGATGGTATGTTTAGACACGATGGTGGGCATGGAAATAGGGGGCAAGGGGAGTAGCAAGATCACTAGATGCTATGTAACCTGCTCTACCAAACTCTTTGTCCATGATTCTGGTATGCATTGCAGTTGCCACACTGGTGTTTCTAATAGTCCAAGGACATAGGGATAAATTAAGATTTGGTGTTGAAAAGGGAGACAAGGGTCTTAGTCAGTTTCACTAATGATGAGAGAAAAAGCTTGCAGGCACTAGGATTTGTAAAATATTAAACTAACTTAAAATTGACTGAAATGGCGTTGCCTGACCTATAGATCAACTTGGAGTTACGGTGTTTGTGTAATACATAATTTTCCTCAACCACTCTTTAGTCCTTTTTATCCCAAGATTTTCATGTCCTTAACTTGCTTTTCCAGGGCCTCCGTTCCCCCTAACTTCCTCAATATTATTTGAGAACCAGTTGTTTTAATCATGGGCCTTTCTTCCAGCTTTCTGTGTGTGAAACACTGGCGTAGCAAGGGGGGGGGCGGAGGGGGCGGTACGCCCCGGGCGGCACGAGATTTCGGGGCGGCAGGTAAATTTATCGCCAGCACCCCCCCCCCCCCTCTTAGGCGCTCGGCGGCGGCGGCAAAAGGCAGGGACCGCCACGGGCGGCAGAGTGCCTAGCTACGCCACTGGTGTAAAAAGTGGTAAATTGCACACCCACCAATTAAAAAATAAAGTGGCAAGATGCACACCATTCCCTCCGCTCATGATTATAAAACAGTTTTCCTTTGAGGCCAGGCCTTCTTGCAGGGGCTCTATGCAACTTTCTATGTGCACCTAATTGATCAGTGGGTTCTTGGGCACCTAAGGGCCATTTACATTCCTGTGTATGGTATGTGAATGAAATAAACAAATACAAATACAAAAATAAGAAGAGACGCAGGGTAGGCAGCCTCAAAGCATTAAGACTTACTAAGGACGTGCCCGGCGAGCTAGCCTGTTAAACAGCACTTTCGATCTAAAGGATCACCCAGGGTCCCTCTTTGTCTGTCTCCCAAATGTAGCATCCTCCCCAGTCCGGTAGTATGCAAATGACCACACCTCACATGGAGCTCTGTAGTGCACGTCTTTATTCTTCAGAGTGCAACTGTTAACTGTATGCACTACATCATGATATTTATTAACCACACCCAGACACACCCAAACGGTTATGTCATTCTCCTATGGAGTCCATCAGGGACCTGAAGGGTCCCGCTATTCATATCTACAAGACACTACACCGACCATGAGCCATGTTCTGTTCTGCGGGCTGGTGGTGCAAAGTACAACACAGAGAAGGACATCTATATTCAGAACCAAAACCGGTAAGGAAAATGTTTTCCACGTTTTGTTTCTTAAGGGTACCTTTAAATCCAAGCACAAATGGTAATTTGTGCAGACAGGCGATTTTCATACATTTTACAGTTTGATCTTATTTCAGTTTCCAGTAAAATAGCCAGTTGTGGGTCAATTTTACCATATCGATGATGCGGTACAGTAACCCCTCACAATGCGCAAGCATGCACCCCACATGGTATACCACTACCAAAAGCATGGTTGGAAATGCACTGAAAGGTTTGTAAATGCAAGCAGTAAATAATGCGTCATTTTTCAAAACAAAATGGCAAATCGGCAAGTAAAGTGCTGCATAAACTGCAATGCTCTGCTTTTTTGCCTCCTGGTTTAGCACCAGATGCTAAATATATGCTAAATATGTTCCTCTGAGAGGCTGATCGTTTATTGTCAGTGAATATTAAAAGAAAACATATATATAAAAAGAAAGGGAAAACTTGAGCTCATCAAATTGCGTAAAAACAACCTAGGATGGGTAGAGAATGTCATTACTGGGAGTAGAATTTTAGATGTGTTTCAAAATGATACACTAAAAAGAGTAAGAACTTTCAAAACCGCAGACAGAGATTTTTAGGCAGGAAGATAAGATTTAATAATCTGGTCTCCATTTTGGTTAAAAGCTGAAGAGCATATTTTCTACAAAGGTTTTCCGCATTTTTCACTAAATGTTTGTACTCTTTATCAACGCTTCTGGCTTTAATTTGATGTAGAATTGGAGGAAATAGCGGGTCTTTATGTATCAGCACAAACCACATTTGTTTACCTCGACAACGGCAAACTCTCACATCCCATGCTTGTCCCTTTTGCTATGGACTGCACTCCAGAACATCTCAGGTAGGTGTGCTCTATAGAAATACTAAGAAATACAAACAAAAACAAACTGGCCTGCTCATGTGGATTGTCCTTACGAGTGGGCATTCTTTTCTTCCTCATCTTAGAAATGAATCCCATCACACAGACCAACAACCAACCCACTCTAGTTCGGGAAAGAATGATCCGTCAAAAACTACATACAGGATCCAAGCTGCAGAATGCCCATCCTAAATGGAACCAACCAATCAGTACAATCCAGCTGCTTCCCCTAATCACAAACTTGCTTCCAACCCAGTGGTTAATTGGTCCATCTGTCCGATGTTCTGTTGAGTTTTGGGTGTTCTTGATTTGCACTCTACCTTGTGTATGAGTGAATGCACAGCTCTGTGACAGCACCTGTGTGGCAAATACCGCTATACAAAAACATGTGAATACGCAGGCCATGGATATAGAGTAACAACATAAAATGTAAGATTTCAAGAAGCTAAAAGAAAACAAAAAACACAAGGACTCTCTTATGTTCATTGTCCATCTCTGTGGAATTGGTTTAACAAAGCAAAAGGCAAATCACACAAGAATGGAGTTCCCACATCCCATTTACATAACATCTACAGGTGCATTCCAGTCACCAGGCCACGTGGGGAGGAGCAGAAGGAAGGGAATGCACAGAAAGAGTCCTTGCTGCACAATGGGCACGGCCTGCCGGTGGGTCCTCGAGCAGCACTCGAAGGTGGCTTTTAGAAAGACCTTTTGAAATGATGTATAGTTTATTTACATAGCACCTTAGAGAAAGGCCTTCAAAATCAAGAATGGTATTCATCATGGAGCGCAATAGAGAAGCATTCTTCAATTTAATGAGTGATGCTTTCCCCCATCAAATTAGCCAATTAAATTGCCAATTAAAATAAAATATTACTCTTTGTTCTGACATCTCTACCACAAGGAGCCAACAACCTTTCAATATAAACATAAATGAAATTAAGAGTAGGGGGACTTGTATGGGGGTTGTTTGCATCATTCATTGCTTCTACTGAAAGCCACCAGAGACAACGTCAGATTGGGCTTGCTGTTCATGCAGGGAATATTCGAAGTCTGTAGACCTCTCTTAGACCAACATGCTCAGTGTCTTGGGTGCCTTTTCAACTTCCTGGCTGCTTTCTTGCTCTGAGTAAATGTACCTTTGCACTTTCTCTGTAGGCTCGTCCCATTTCATATCGGATTTGAAGTTTTATATGAATTGCTGCAGCTGATGACACAGTGTACTGAAATATTATTTAGGGTTGAAGAGAGATTTCTAGGAGCAGAACACCCTGCTAGGACTGGCTTGCAGCTCATCTCAGTTGCGGCCTGGGCAGTGGCGGCGGGTACAGAACAGGGGTGGCGGGGGTGAAGATAAAAAAAAGAAAATGTCACTTACCTCTGCACGGCCACCATCTCTCTTCCGTCGTCTCTCCTCCAGTTCTTTTCCCTGAAGCACACAGGGTCCCCTAAGCCAATAACGATGCTGCTGTCACCAGCATGACAGCAGCATCGTGATTGGTCTGAGCGGCCTGGTTCGGTGCTCAGACAGGGAGTGGGAGCCTGTGCATGTTCTCCACCCAAGCTGTGCAATATAGCCGGGTGAACATTTTAAGTGCACATGACGGTTTGGCTGGCCCAAGACGGCTGGCCAAACTGTCATGCGCACTTAAGTGCACCAACCACTCCTCCCCCTGCTGGCTGTGACAACAGCCAAGCCCCGCCAGCCCCAAAACTGGCTTCAGCATGGAAAACTAAAATGATAATAACATTGTTCTATTATCATTTTATGTTTCCTTTTTTGCACTGCTGAAAAGGAGTGGGGCAACTCCCCTCCGCCTTAGTGGAGGAGCTGCCGCTGGGCCTGGGTGAGAGTTTGGCTGACAGGTAGTACTTATTACCTTTGTGTTATATTCTAATGCACTTGCAATTAGGTTGACAGGATGTATATCACGTTTACGTGCACTCGTAATAAGGTGGATGAAACTCCCTCACGTTTTTGACAGAGTGCCCGTCTGCCAAACTCTGAATCAGGCCCTTGGGCTTTAGCTACATGTGCTCCCTCCTTCCGGTGACTGGACTCTCTCGACTGTGCCATGCATTCTACTGTGCAGACAGTCATGCTTACCCGTAACCTGAAATCTAAACCACCTTCTTCAAGCTCCTGCCCCTGTGGAAATACGATGTCATGTGGACTTCTGGTTCTCAGATATTTACTTGGTGGGCATCGACTAGCGTGGGGAAGATATGTCCTATCCATGGACACTGCATTGTGAACAAACCTCTGCTAGCTTTTTTATGCAATTATCTTAGGGTCACGGATCTCCCTGTACTCTTATAGTCATTTCGTTCTCCTTTCGCTCATTGTGACATCAAACATATGCATTAAATACTCACATAATCCCTAGGAAATCGGGATTCAAAATTGGAGGCTAGAAAATGGAGAAACAAAATGCAGCAAGCATTGACAAAGTCAGCAGGTCTGGGCTTGAAGTGCGAAACACAAAGTAGGAAGCCAGCAGGAGCGGACAGAGTCCTGTAGCTGTAAGGTAATGCCTCATGCAGATCAATGCAAGTACTCGAGTGGAGGCGGACAAATACACCCAAACAAAAATAGTATTAAGTGAAAGATAAATACGCTATTGGGCTGCACGCACTAAGACATGTTTGACTAAGTCCCAAGCAACTGGCTTAAAGAGGCTGATTTTTGAAGGCCAGTGGTTGAAAGGGCAGACCCAGAGTCAGCTCCATGTATATTGTTAACAATAGGTCAGTTTAATAGATGCGCTGTCAAAATCCAGAACTAAAAATGGTGACAATACCTATGCAGCCGGAGGCATAGCTCCAATTGGTGCAGCAGGTGCAGTTGCACCAGGGCCCAGATTATTGCTGTATTTCACACTTCACTCAGCGACCAGGGGAGCTCATTTCCTTTTTTACACTAGGGCCCATTACACACTGACTAAACCACTGAATGGATCAACAACTAATGCAGGAGGTCAGTGCAGAGGTCAAGGCTCAAAGGTCACAGTAGGCAAATGCAGCAGTTTTAACTTGCGCGGCCAGATAGGTGCCATTTTGTCTGCAAATGTCACAGCTGTGTGTAGGTTATTCACTCTTAAGGTGACACTTAGAAATTTTAAATCATCTGTACTTACGGTGTAATGGTAAACACCTCTATCCCACAAGGTTGCACCACTCACAAAGGTCACGTAGCATGGAACAGTCTAAAAATAAGAAGGGTAAAATGAAACCGAATGAATCATGAGTCTATAACAAAACTCTTTCTGTTACCCTTCTCCAATGTATGCGAAATTAAGGTTTACTAATTATAAGCAAATAGGTAAGATGGATGACCCAAAAGAAAAATGTGTAGTTTTGGCTAAAGCATATTAATACAGTCTGATGTTGCCGGACATGGTTGGCTGCTGCATAACAGTAATCAAAGAACAGGAGCAGAACATACTTCTAAGTAGGACAATACATTATGTTAGTTTACAGTAGACCTAAAACATAAAGAGTGGACGTCACTCTGAGGTGGCCTGTTATACTGCAATGTGTTTTTTTCTCTAGATTCAGACACAGGAGGGCGGTTTCATAAAACGTGCAGGAAGCCACAGTCCAGACAGGAGTGAAAGGGAAATTAGAAATATATTCCACACAAACCAAGGTTCCACAACCCTCAGAACCCTGCAGTTTAAAAACAGGCATGGGCTAAAAAATGTTATAGTACCCCTAGCGAATATGACACTTTACAACGCACATGTTACAACGCGTGTCATTAAACACATTTTTTACATCGCAAAATCCATTACAACGCATGTCGTTACAACGCATGTCGTTACAACGCATAATCCATTACAACGCAATTACTATTCTAACTCCCGTTACTTTGGGGAATGCGTTGTAATGGATTAAGCGATGTAATGGCATGCGTTGTAATGGATTTTGCGTTGTAAAACATTTGTTGTAATGACACGGGTTGTAACGCGTGCGTTGTAAACGATGTTTCCCACCCCTAGCTGTAGCTTTGCAGGGTTCTCATGATACACCCTTTTGGAGGGCATGTATAAAGCAACAATAACAGGTAGCCATAAAAATAGCAAAAACGTTATTAACTAGATACAAATAAAATGTTGAAGATGAAAATAGCATAATTATTGATTAACCGTGCAATCGGAAATGGTAATAAATGGCAAAACATTAACACGTTTGCTAATGAGATAAAAAAAAAAACACTCAATCATTCTACTAAACTGCACTTTTATGGAATGTGACGTTGATACTTATTCGAGCTGTTGGTAATGAAGGTCTCTTTCTCCCAACCAGGCATGCCGGCTTGTGAGGGAATCAAATAGAAGCTGGAGTGGATCAAGGCCTGTCAGCAATAGCGACATCAACAGCTGAGCAAAGTTCTCTCACACCTTGGACTTTGTAAAGATGCAGACTCCACACTTCTATGTGGACAATGCCACTAAATGAACCAGTTCACCACTGTACCTGTCCTAGCACCAGTGCAGCTGATGGTAACTCCCACTTCCTAGGGCACAGCTCTCAGAGATAACAGATGAGGGCTTTGTGGCGACCCTCTAATAATCCTCGTTGGACAACTCATGGCTAGATGGGTTCAGATCAGTGGTTCATTTGTAAAAAAAATAAGTGCCGGGCCTCTCGTCAGGAGGCAGCGTGCACCAGCTTATTTCTCCTGTTAGTGCCACCTAAAACAGAACCAATTACTAACCAAGAGGGGGGAGAGGATGTGGCGTAATGCCAGAGCTGCTGACTTCGTAGCTGGGGAACCAGGTTCGAGTCTCGGCGTCAGCTCAACATTCTGTGATTCTGGGCAAATCACTTAATCTCCCTCTGACTACCATAAATGAATGTGTCCTAAACTGGTGCTCATGAAAAGAGCTGTGATGATGATTAAGTGCTGGTGCTGAGCACCAGAAACCACTGGGTCAAATTACACACTGGTTCAGATATCTACCAAGCAACATTTGTCATGCCTTTCAGGTCTTTGCTTCAAGATGCGGGCCAGTCCCCCTCGCAGAAGCTTCCTTCTCCTGGGGGCAAAACTAGAGAATGAAAATAGAACCTCTCCTAGGTGCAACATTCAGACGAGGACTCGGGCAACCAAGAAGCTCTTCGTTGGCAAAGGGGATGTGCTCTAGAGTTTGTTTAGTAACATGGCCGAGACCTCAAATTATAATTGACAATTTACCTGAGGACTGAAGGTGCCCCTGCCTCAGCACTGTAGTAAGGAGCGGGGCCTGACGTTGCGATCTGGAACGGGCGAAGCCGGAAGAGGACGCGGCATTGAGGTACGGCCCGGGCGCGGGTCCTGCATGATGTGCGCTGTGGTTACGGCACCGTGTGGAGAGCCTACGCCGCCGTCCCCGCATGTACTGGGCCCCCTGTAGGGATCTACCACTGCGCGCGGCCTGGCCTGCATCGGTATATGGGGGGCACTGGGGGTCGATTCACCAGCTCAACACTGTACATTGTTTAGTGCAGAATAAACTGGAACTCTTTTTCTGACCCTTTGCCTCCTTGTCACACGGGCTCCTACACCTGGTTAATTGGATAACAGGCATTGATCCCCCAGGAGACGCGCGGGCGAGACCCCACACATCTGAGAGCAGCGCCTGCAGTGCACAGTGCAAACAACACTTAGGTACCTACAGTCACTGGGCACAGGAGCACGGACACGCAGTATTCTCGCGCCGCAATACGAACTGGTGAGTGCTCTCCTCCCTCAATCTGTCAGCAAGACACTGGAGGGGCCTCAGATCCTATGAGAAGGCGAGGAAATCTGGGTAGAGGGTTGCCCAGCTGGCGGAAGAGTCAGGATATTACCAATCTGGGCCTATGCAGTCAAGGAACGCGCGCCTGCCTTCGTGAGCTAATATCAGATCTGAGCACAGCCCCACCACTTACCTGTGTATGCAAAGTGAGAGAAGCGAGGAGGGGAAATCTGGCGACTCGCTTGTATAATACCCAGTGCAACACGGCGGTCTGGCTGGAGCATTCTGCGTCAGTTGGGGATGGTGCGTAGAAATTTGAAGCAGAAAACACTGCCCTTTGAGGTTCTTGCAAAGGAAGACAGCCGGCAACCCACTGAGATGGCTACTGAGAGTACTGCCGGTGCCACTGGTGGCGCTGACCCCCCAGGACTTGACGTGCTTGACCTTAAAATGGCGGCGCCGCCTCTGCCTTCATTTCCTCAGCAGCCTAAATGGCAGCCCCAGCTCCTTCTCTGGATTGTTTTATACTCCCCCACCCCCCTTCTTTTACCTCTATCCTCTAGTGGGGACATGCTCTTCCACTACTTGACTATGCTACTGTAGCCTATGTATCTATTCAAAACTGTTTTTCCTGAACGCTGAGACCTGAGCTACATGGCTGATGCCCGGTGGAGCTGCTAGACAGCTATTGAGGAGATTGGTCCTGGTTTCCTCCTCGACCGTCACCTACCCAGCCGGACATTGGGCACAGTTCTTCCTCGTCTCCCTGCTATGGCTCCTTCCTCCCCTCCTTTCCTACGAATTCTCACAACTTCGTTTTTGTTTACTGTACCTTACTACGCTATTGTAACTGATGTAACTTGTAACGCAACGATCCTCTGGTAAAGCGCTCTGATACCTCCGGGTCTAGCCAGCGCTATATAAAACTTTTTAGATGTACCTTGTAATGCAACGATCCTCTGGTAAAGCGCTCTGATACCCCCGGGTCTAGCCAGTGCTTTATAAAACTTTTCAAATCAAATCAACTCAAAACTGTTTTTCATGAATGCTGAGACCTGAGCAACATGGCTGATGCCCGGTGGAGCTGCTAGACAGCTATTGAGGAGATTGACCCTGGTTTCCCCCTCGACCGTCACCTACCCAGCCGGACATTGGGCACAGTTCTTCCTCGTCTCCCTGCTATGACTCCTTCCTCCCCTCCCTCCTACGAATTCTCGCAACATTGTTTTTGTGTACTGTACCTTACTATGCTCTTGTAACTGATGTAACTTTTAACGCAACGATCCTAAATGTAAAGCGCTCTGATACCCTCTAGGGTCAAGTTCGCGCTATATAAAACTTTATAAATAAAAATAAATAAATCCCACATGCTGCATGAAATATATGGTAGCCAGGGGGTTTGTTTTGGTTAAGAACATGCTCTTCCTTGTTTTGCCTTTCTGTTTGATACAGCAACGCCATGTACCCCTGGGCCCAGTAAAACCCCGAAATCTGCGTGATTTGCTTTCATGGAATTACCCAAAATGTTGGGAAAATCAAGCAAAATTTTGCATAATTATGTAAAATACAAATCCATCATTTAGTGCTATATTTTATTGTGAAAGCATCCTCTTTTCAATATTTGACACAAGGATGTACTTCTTACTAAAAAAAAAAAAAAAACACTAGTGGTGTCATTCCTGAGTGCTTGCGGTAAATTTTTGCCACAAGTGGCACATAGTTACGTGATGCTGCGTAATGGCATCATTTCACATGAATTACGCCAGTGAAATTTACATTTGGCCTGGGCCTAGTTTTCATCCAATTATTATTGCGTTGAGGTGATTGGCATGTCTTCATAAAATGTTGAACCCATCCGCTCTTTGTAGGAAGCTAATTACTTGATCTCTGTCAGAAAAAGGCCTTGATGCCATTTTAAATACTCCCATACAGCCTTTATTAGCAAGCTCATACTAGTTAACTGGAGGATGAAAACATATCTTGAACCCCCACACGTATTTTTATGAGTAAGCAAGTGAAAGGAGGTCAAAGGGAATTATATGGTTTTTTTCATTCTAGCCATGCACCTAATTTGACACAGTTACCATTCTGTTACCTTTTGATTGATTTATGAGTGTTTAAGTCACATGAGTGACTTTTTAAGATGGGAATAAGACCCAGACGACACAGGGATTGTAGTTGTATTTTTTATAAAACATAGAGTTACATTGCATCCTGGTAGGTGATTGCAGAAAGCTCCTTCACTTTCTTGTAAAAAAAGCAGGTCGAGGGTTACAAATGTATTGGGGTATCTATTTTGCAGACACATAAGTTTCTGCGAAGGTGCATGGTGTCAGACCCTTGGTTGAGGTCAATGATGAGGTATAGAAAGCAAAAAAGCATGAGATTCAGCAGACGTATGTCCCACACAATGTACATACACACTGTGCAAGACACAACCCCAAGAAGGAGGATGGGTAGCTCACCCCTACATATTTGTCATACATTCATTGTTTTCAAGGATACAAGTATACTTGATTAGAGAGGTCTACGAATTTGTAAAAATGTATGTTGACCTTGGTATGTAAATGGTGATAGCTTGCTTCAATTTCTTAAGAAGCGAGTTAAAAACTTCTGTCTTAAATATTCGCGATTGTGCCAAAAGAATGCGGGTACCTACTCAAGAAAATAGCCAAGTTAAATTAAAATTCCTTAGAAAAAAATCCTATTTTCTGGGGCATGGACTAACACTAAGAAGAGCCATGGTCACTGGTAGGTGAAATTGCTTAAATCTTTAAGCATTATCATTGCTGCACGTGCTCAGGGAAATGCTTTCAATGAAATGGATTATCAATAGATACCTTCTTCAGGGATGGACTGGGGTCAATTCTTAACATGCTTGTACGGTAACATACGAGTCAGTGATTATGACTCATTTCAGTCAGAGGAGGAAGAGGATGACTCCAGAGAGGTTGAGGTGAATGAAGGGATTTCGGAGGAGGAAAATAGAATGCGCCTACATATGTGTTTATGAATTTGAAATCCCTCTCGCACTGAAAAGAGGGGGTGATTTGGGGGAAGACGGGGAACAAACACAAACTTAGAATATGCATTGTTGCTTTCAGGTAATGGGAAATACATGTCTAGTGCATTTTCAGGGCCATAGTGTTATGCATCCAACAATTCTAAACTGACTGGTCTTCTTGTCATGAAACAATGCTGAGGTAGACGAGACAGTGATATGGGTATATATGAGAGCATAACGTGGGCAAACCAATCCACATATTTCAGAGTTCAGAGTCCTAGTTCCATTTAGTTTCCTTTTTTTGTGGGGGGGGGGCCTTACAGGATATTTCTGGATACTTGACCAACTTTGCAGGGGGAACGAAAATGGAGCCTGCTGAACTATACAGAATGCCTGAGTAAGCAACTTCACATATTTTCAAAAAAGTGGATAAAAAAATCTAAATATTGACTTTTGCATTCCAATGGGAAATCATATTCTTCAAAGCGCTTAAAAGCAGTAACGCGAACAGTGCAACTTTAATAGAGAGCTGCCAGGAGTCCCTTAAAGCTGACACCTCCAAAAAGTACAACAGACCTACAAAAATCTTAACTGCAAATTGGTCCGAGGAGGACTGTAGATATTGTTATCTCAGTCATCAGTACTTGTAGGGTGGGTCGTTTGAATGGTGCAGGGGTGATCTCAACAGACCCGGTTTATTGTACCCAGATTCCGACTGTCCCGTATGAAAGGCCGTTCTTTTGCCTATTTAGGCCCTCAACTCTGGAACTCCCTTCCAGTTTCTTTGAGGAACTCTGCGTCTCTCTCCGTTTTTCGTAGGGGCATAAAGACCTGGCTCTTCTAACTCACTCATTTAGCTTTCGGCATCCCCCCTACTTTGCCTTGCACTGGGAAACCCCTCGGGGTAGCTGTGCGCATTATAAGTCTAATATAATAATGATAGTACAGGTCCATGCAGCAGCTCTCAGAGTGGCTCAGCATTCTGGCCACTCTGAGCGACGTCCAAAAATCCTTTGCATCATGGAGCATTCTCTTACTATTGCTCCAGGTTAGGAGCAACAGGCAGGAGATATGGCCTAATGACCAGAGCTGCCGACTTTGGAACTGGGGAACCAGATTCGAGCACTGGCACTGGTTAAATATCCTGTGATTCTAAGCAAATCACGTAATCTCCCCATGCCTCAAAAACAATGATGCTATATATAAAAAAAACTTTCTTGGGCAGTAGGGTAAAGGCTGCAACGAATCTGGTATCTCTGCGGAATCCACCCATAAAGAAAAAGAAAGTTGCCACAAAAGGAGTTTGATACCCTGCCAGTTTCAGTTGAAAATCAACAAGATTATTGAAATCATCTCCATGTAAACAATAGAATAACTCTATTCATTCTAGAATGGATAACATTTCAGAGTGTCATCCACCTTTAAAACTTCTGTTTATTTTGAACCCTGTGGTCCTTCTTACATTTAAACTCCCAGTGTTTGTCCAAAATCCAATTTATAGTAATACTGGCACTTCACTCCTTAGGCAGTACTGTTTCCTTATGTTTCTACCAGTAGGTAAAAACAGGCAATATTTTCTTCTGTCAGAATACCAACAGAGTATTTGTGCCACTGCTTTATTATTTATCTTAACCTGTCTTTGTTTTTACATTTCTAGTAATTAAATGTTAGCATTATTCAATAGGAACAATATAAATGCAACAATGTGGGTCCTAGGTGCAGTAATATATGGACTTGCAGGCACTGGGGTCTATTCACAAAGGTAATTTCAGCTGTGTATATACAAGTTTGCAGCCAAAAGTACCTCTTTTAGGCCAGACAGGAATCCACAAAGGGATTCCTTCCGGGTGTAAGTGCATTTACTGCTGCAGATTTCTGTGCCACTCGTGTGGAGAAATCTGCAGTAGAACATTTCAATCAAAAGATGGGAAGTGGATGTGCCAAGGCTTGATTTGCCTTGGAAGTTATGGAACACCCACAGATGTACTTTTGTTGATATACCAAAACTCCTATACAGTCCCTTTGAACCCTTGATATGGTGCAAGATTTATTTCAGCCAAGGCATGGAATAACTCCTCTTCCAGGAGGGGAAGGAGAATGAATCACCACTGGATTTGTTGGGATTTTAGGGGAAACAAGTTTTCTGAAAAAAATAAATTGCATTTGCACAGAGGACTTCATTCTGCTTGCCTGGATTTCTATGTTATGTAAATCACAGCATAGCAGGAATAGGAGTCTGCGAGAATTGTCACATGACATCCCAATAGAACATCTGGAAAACTGCACCTTGCACAGCTTTTCAGGCGTACTTTCAGGAATGTTTGTGAATGCCAAAAAAAAAGTAAAAATATGTCCAGGCAGAGATCTAAATCTCAACCTGTACTTTTACGTTATTAGTGAATCGAGCTCCTTGTAACATGGGGTAAGCGACCTCTTCAACTGCTGTCCGAAAAGCTTTTTATCGGCAGTGGCATGAAATGATGTGGATCAGTGGGCGACATTTGAGAAACTAGAAAAATTACAAAAATACCTTTTGTATGAACTTGCATGTTTTTAGGATTTTGAGAAACAAGTCGGCGGAAGATCTCCGGTCCATTGTGGCAATGTGGAGGGAGTTTCAGGCAAGGAATGACATTAAATAAAAAGCAACTTGTACAGTGCACGGCTAATCCAGAGAGTGTCCCGGCACTTTGTTCAAGGTCACAGTGTAGGCTACGGTTGTGTCGTCTATTCCTGCCTGAAAAGCCAAGTTTTCAACCTTTTTTTTTAACACTTTGATAACGTCCACAGTGCGCAGCTCCCGAAGGAGCTTGTTCCATGCCACTGGTCCTAGAAAGGAAAGCGAACGTCCCCCAGCTCCAGAGCAGTGAATTCTGGGGATCCTAGCTTGAAGGCTATTGGCAGAATGCAGATTTATTTTAGGAACTGTAGAAGCTGAGTCTTATTCTGAGGTAAACCGCACCTGTGTGGTAAAGTGCCTTGTGAACCATCACTAATGCTTTGAACATGATTCTTTTCCTACTTGGGAGCCAGTGGAGGGCGCGTAGGTGCGGGGACACATGCATACTTGAAGGTAGATTCAGGAGAATGCTTGTTTCAGCGTTCTGGACTACCTGAAGTTTGTTAATCAGGTATTCGGGAAGTCCAAAATAGAAGGCATTTGCATAGACCAGTCTTGAGGTTATCAGTGCCTGAATGACCATTTAACTTGCCGTAAATGAGTATAAGATGGACAAATATAAAGTAACACATTGGTAACTCTTGGCGGACTTGTGTTCTAGGTAAAATTGTTCTCAGCAAACAGAAGTAAAATAAATGCATCTTTGACAGGCGTGAGCTGAGGTAACATCCATAGACCTTGATCAATCATCACTCCCAGATTATTCAACTGAGTTGAAGGCACAGGCCAAGCACATTGAGAGGAACCCTGTGAAATGCAGCAGGAAAACAGTAGGAAAAACATTTATAAAAACAGAGACAAATGTGAAAACTCAGATTAAAGAAAGGAGGCAGAGGAAATAAGTGTTTGATGAGAATAAAATGATCAACTACATGACCTGTCTAAGAGATGTTAGACACCAAAGGTGTGGTTTTGCCCTGATAAGACCTAGCTGTTCTAATGGCTGCTTCTCCATTTGTCTGTCGCCTCAGCGCCGAGATGCCCCCTCGGGGGCGAGTGGTTGCACTATAAAGAATTTATTAACATAACATATGCTTCTTTTCTGAGATCATCCACTGCCAAAGGTCTGACCGATGTAGTACCTATTCCTGGCCTAAAATCGTTTTAATAGTAACCCAGAATAATGCAATCATCAACAAATGGCTGAAGCAGTTTTAAAGCTGCCTTTCCCATCCACTTAGCAAGGTAAGGCAGTTTAGATAATTTACATAATTAACCAGATGTGAAAGTGAGTCAGACATATTGTCCTACCCACCCCCCACTTCATGCATCATATTATCAATATAACAAGGCTTCAGAAATTGCATGAGAAATATATTACAGATTCATCAATGATCAGTTAGAACAATTATATTTCGTTATAGTAAGATTTCATACACAGGAATATTACTACATTGAGGGATTATTGACAATAACGCTGTATAATGTAGCTCCCTTTCTCTCTTTCAGATATCCGAAATCCTCCCTCCCTTGGCCTCTGAAGCAAAGTACATCTAATCAGTTATATATTAGGGCAGAGGCATGGCAGTGTTGGGGATGTAGGCCAGTGTAACCTGCAATCTCTTCTTGGTTTCTGGCATGAAGGTGTATCCTAATAACCTGTGCACCAACTGAGAGTTGGGTTTCTTCCCCACATGAGAGAATAAAGCATTGATAAATTGTAAAGTTGGGTTTGGTTGCATGTGTCCACACAACTTCTCTTACCTCCTCTTCCCATGTATAGCTTCACTCTAATGTGGATGGTAGATGCTCCTTTTTGGCACAGGTAACGTGCCACCTAGCTATTTCTCTCTTGGTGATGTAGCAAGCCATTCAATGTAGAGCACCAGATCTTTCTCTTCATAACTGTTTCTTGAAGTACAAGAGACGTGCTCTCGTCTATCAACAATGCTGCTTGGCCTCTGTTTACATACCCCTCAGCCATTCTTTAAATTCTTCAATTAGCTTCTTTATATCTTTTATGTTGCACAAGTGAACTTGCTGAGAATCCAAGCTATTCAGGCTTCCATTTCATTTGGAAGGATTAGCATTTCCAGACTTTCAACAATAGTTGTGGATGAGCTTGGCAAATTTGGCAAAATTATCAATCTCAATTTGACAAGATTTACTTATACCTAACAATGATGCTGCATATTTGCACAAATCCAACTCTACCAAATTCTACGGATGGTAAGACTTTAAGCACTATGTTCCTTTAGTAACATCTAGTCTGACATCATAGCAGAATTCAAAATAACTTCACTAACTATTAACACATTATAATAACAATTATAGGTCAGTTCCTACATGAGACCACTTTCTATAGTTTATCTGGTGTTAAGTTAAAATATATGGCTCTGGTTTATGCCTTCTTGAAGTTTTATCAAATGTGTAGACCTTTCAAGCAATTGTTCTAGGGTCAAAATATATATAATTTATCAAAGGAACATCATTTTCTCAAATATTTCCAAGAAGCTTAAACTTTTTACTCTTTTTTTGGCAAAATGGAATATTGAATTGAATATGACTGACGTAAAGCCAACTATCTATAACTCTTTGGCTTTAACCTCAACAGGTTTTATATTGCAACACTTTAAGGTGATTTTTAGACTATTTCATATACTGGTTTGCACAAATAGGTGGTACTACATCACTTCTGCTTGGTATGGTACCAGAATATCAAGTACTTGTCAGGGGCTGGAAGTGTAGTCTCACTTAGCTTCCTGAACTTCGACTGCCATAGGTAAGAACAACCCCTTCCAGTAGCCACAATGAAGCTTACACAGAGCATGCACCCAGCACATAATGCCTTCCAGGAGGAACACCAAGGAGGATAAGTCTGAAGGTAAAAACCTCCTTTAGATTAGCAAAGAATGGAAGTCTTCTAAGGATGAGGGTCTAAGCAAATGCTGGAGCCAAAGATTCCTGAAGCAAAATCCATGAACAACAGAGAAAAAAACAAGGCACAAACAAACCTAGGACTACAAACAGGGCCAGAGGCGATAACCATGATGAACAAAATGCATTGCAACGCAAGGACATTTTCTAAAGTCTCTCCTTTTATAAGGACAATACAGGAAGTATCCCATGGTCTATTGTCCTGGCCTACAATTCACTTATTGACCTTAGTGTCCTTTATTTGACCATTTTTGATATGCTATTTGCACCTTATCTTGGGACACATTGCCTCATGAAATTGAGATTTAACACCGTCCCTGATCCACCTACCCATGGGCGTGTTATTGAAGTTACCTTTGCGGTGTAATATTTTAGGGGTTCCCCAAGCCCACATTGCCTTCTTGCTCCTTGAAGTACTCTACTTATTGTTTGTATCAGTAATAATCATAAGCAAATATAGATCTTAAAACATCCACAATCTCTACTTAACTATAAGGGTATTTGTGTGCATGTTGTTCGTATCAATTTGGTATGCAAACTATGCAGGGTTGTTAGACCTCTGAACAAAAAGGCAGGATCCCACAAGTGTGGCTCAGGGACACTTAATCTTTAATGACCTGGTTACATAGAACACTGCAACCTTTAAATGTTACATCAACAAAAAGGGATATTTGTATACTCCTAAGTAAGGCCACGCTTGTTTATCAGTCGTGCCCACCTCCAAGTGTTCTTTTCTAAAAAAAATTGAGTTTGTCAACCAACCACACACAAGGTCACATAAAAAAAAAAGGTGTGGGAAGTCAGAAAGTACCTCACGTAAGCACCACCCATAGAGTTACTGGTTGGTACTAACCAGCTTGTTCACGTTGTCATCATCGGTAACTTTCATGACAAAAAATGAAAAGGGAAAAGTGAGAGTTTTTACCCAAGTCTTGAAATTGTGTAAGGAAAGGTGGAGAAAAATAAAGTGTAGATCATATCATCCATCAGCCATCTAGACCCCGTAAACTGCGCAAAGAAAAAAAAATGTCTAAGCTAAAATGAGTTGTGGCTCACTTTTGTTATACAAACTTTAATTTCCAGAGTGTCCACACTCAGATTAAATAGAACGGCATGTTTAGACCATCCTAATTGGAACAGCCGACATGTTTCATTGCCTCGCACATTTTATGGCAATTTCATCAGGGCTCGGGGACGCATCTCCACCTCACTGATGCTTCTAAAAAGATCTGTGGTGGTTGGCAAACAAGATAAAAGAAAGATTGTGCCAAAGACATAAAACACACATATGGGTTATTATCCTGTGTCGATATTACCACACTTTTTTGAGGTGTGTATATTTTGTGCCATAATTACTAAGTGGTTGCCAGGTGGACTCCTACCAGCAACTCACTCGGGGGTTTTAGCAATGTTTCCCCATGAGGTAAAATGCAGCCACCTGCTGTGAACCTGTGAATACATACACACATTATTTAGCCATCATGAAATATTGATACTACCAGCATTTAGTCTCATGTTTGCCAAATAGTATCCTAATGCCTTCATAGCATCTCTAGAAATAGAAGCATTAGCCAAGAAACCGCAACATGGCCCGTGCACAGCGCGTCATGCAGCCTTCTTAATAAAAACCCTTCGGCTCGCTCACCCGCTTTCCAATACCAGAGACCTGTGCTTCGTTTATGCATTTAGAAGCGGAGCACTTTGCGCACTTTACGGGGTCTAGATGGCTGATGGATGATATGATCATCTACACTTTATTTTTTTCCACCTTTCTTTACACAATTTCAAGACTTGGGTAAAAACTCTCACTTTTCCCTTTTCTTTTTCTGTCATGAAAGTTACTGATGATGACTACGTGAGCAAGCTGGTGAGTACCAACCAGTAGCTCTATGGGTGGTGCTTGCGTGAGGTACTTTCTGACTTCCCACACCTTTTTTCTTTTTCTTTTGATGTGACATTGTGTGTGGTTGGTTGACAAACTCAAATTATTTTAGAAAAGAACGCTTGGAGGTGGGCACGACTGATAAACAAGCGTAGCCTTATCTAGGTGTATACAAATATCCCTTTTTGTTGATGTAACATTTAAAGGTTGCAGTGTTCTATGTAACCAGGTCATTGGTGTATGGATTTGAGAGCGGAGGGCGACCTGGCATTAATCCCTCTGTTGCTCCAATTTTATTGATGATTATTGAATGGCAGCTCAGCCGTGAGAGCTGTTTTTAAAGAAAAAGTAGATTGTGCCAATTGACTCTTAGTGTCAACATTTCAGCATCTTGATTCATCCAAGTCCTGAAATAGTTGCCTTCTTAAGCAGCCGCAAAGACTTTTTACCTGCTTCTTTCTTTGGTGTAGTGGCCTGTGAATAGATATTTGCTAGCGTTCTGTCTGAAATTCTGGTGTTTTTGAAGGCAAGCTTTGCTAGTGTCATGGATAGGAATTGCTTGGCCTTCTCTGACGAGCAGATTGCATTAATCCTCTCCGGTCCTTCGTTATTCCCGGATGCACCATTAATTAATAGTAACACAGCTAGAGAGGAATGGGATAAATTGACTAATATTAAAAAGTGCCAGATTCGTGTTGGCCTCCATGGGGCACTAATGATTGAATATCATCGTGCCAGTGCCGCCCCTGTGCGTCTATTAGTGAGGATTGAACCTAAAATATTTCTTGAAGACATACAATTTCGGGTAGATTGGAGCTTTATAGCCAATAAATGTACTCGCGATTGGCTGATCCTCATTATTAATACAGCCAAGAGACTCAGTGCGGAACTATTGAAGGAAATTTAGGAGTTAGAAGAATCTATAAAAAGAGACACCACAATTAACGATGCCAACGAATAGCTGGCTCGTATAAAGGGTGACCTCACTGAATACAAGACCTATATGGTTAATCAAAAGATCAAAGGCCTAAATCGAAACCTCGAGCGCTTCACAAATGAGTGGGCGTTTCCCTATGTAGAGGACTAATATTACCAACCAAGTACAGAGCAGCCTCAACAGCAGTCATACCAGAGGGGTAGTCGCAGACAAGGGAGGAGGGCTCCATATAACTGGAGCTTTGATAACACAAGCAGTGAAGAGGAAGAAGTGGGTGATCAGCCATCCACCTCAAATCAATCTAGGGTAAGATTTACTCCCCAAAATAGAGCGTACGAGGACCTGGGTGTATTACTGAGGTCTTTTTTAGGCCAAAACCAAAGAGGCAACGGGGGAGGTCAGAGAGGGAGAGGCAGGGGACGTCAGAACCAGGAACAGACATGGCAGGTTCACTCCCCCAGGATAACATGCAGCAGGGGCAGGACACCCCTGTAAATAACATAGTGGTTAACCTCTCTGACTACCAATTATCCCTTGCTGAACTTCATGTCCTAAATAAAAGCTTGGGTTATGTACCGACCCCTAAACATGACGCATTCAAATTCAGGACTGAGTTCTTTGAAATGATGCGAAGAATACGGCTACACAAGTTCTTTGAAGATAAGACACTAGACCCTCCTTCAGTATTTTCAACTAATCTACACCGACCTTCGGTGTTTTGTCCCCCGTCTTCTTCTTTGGGCCTGAAGTAACAGTGTTCGAACAATGGGTGCTAAAAGACATTGCCAGCCTGGAACAGTCGTGTGGTCAACAAACATTCCAGAACATGAGTAAAACTGACTGGTTGGCCATCAAATCTCTACAGGAGAATGAAAAATAATAATAAAACTGGCTGACACAGGCGGGGCGTTTGTGGTACTGAATATCAAAGACTATGAAACAGAGGTGCAGAAATTGCTTGGGGGTACGTTTGAACTATAGACCACTTAGGAAAGATCCTACTGGGGAGCTCCAAGATTTGATTAGGGCAATGGTGGCAGATGCTAGGGAAAAGAAATGGATAATGCATAAAGAAGCAGAGTTTTTGATTAATCCTAAGCCAAGAATCCCAGCATTTTACATCCTGCCCAAAATTCATAAGGCTCAACGTCCACCTCCTGGACGGCCGATTGTTTCGGGTATCCAATTGTTACTGGAACTACTTATCACAGTTTGCTGATTTCTTTTTAAGGGAAACTGTCATCAACCAACCATCTTTTGTCCAGGATACCACTGATATCCTCAACATCCTGGACCCTATGGAATATGATCCAGTGAACCAATTTTTGGTCACCATCGACATTGAATCCCTCTATTCCAGTATTCCCCAAGATGCCACACTGGTGGCAGCAGCGTGTGCACTTGTGGCTCGTGAGTGGTTCTATGATACACCCCCGTCCTTTGTCTTGAAGTGTGTGGAATTGGCACTCACACAAAACCTTTTTGGCTACCAGAACCATCTATACCTCCAGGTTTCTGGGACCTCGATGAGGGCAACTTTTGCGCCCAGTCTGGTGTGTATTTACCTCGGTCAATTTGAGGAGAACTTTATACATCATGTTTCCAACCGATTCCAACAGTATATATCTCTCTGGAAGAGATTTATTGACGACGTGCTGTGCATCTGGACAGGTCCAGAGGACAGGTTACATGACTTTCTTGGGTGGTTGAATGAGGCCGATAGTTGTTTACACTTTACATGAACTATTAACAGACACGCAGCTGTGTATTTGGATTTGGATATTGTTGCTAAAGATCAGAAACTCCTCATCAAAAACCGACCGATAGGAACTCGCTCCTACATTACCAATCTTTTCACCCCAGGGCATTGCGGGACAATCTCCCCGTGGGTCAGTTTTTTAGATACCGCAGGAATTGCACGGATACGAGTATGTACACTGAACAATCAGTAAGTCTGGCAAATAGAGCTTATTCGGCAAAAGTGATCAAAAGGGCACGCAAGAGAGCACTGAATATTCAATGCTAGGCACTCTTGGAAAGAAATAAAAGAACTAATGATGCCTGCGTCCCAGTGGTGACTACATTTGACCCCCTGTCTACAAAAATCTGACAAATCATTAGGAAACATTGGTATTTGTTGGAGACTGGCCCTAAAGAAATGCCTCAACCGAGATTTGCATTTAAAAGGGCGACAAACTTGAGAGACGGGTTGGTCCACACTCGTCAACCCCCACAGAAAAAGGACACAGGAATACCACCTGGACATTTCCCATGTGGGAATTGTACGGTCTGTGACCTGACTCAAGCATCGAAAAGTGTTCACTTGGTGGATGGGAAAATCTGGTACCAAAATAAATTCAGCAATTGTAACACCACTAATGTGATCTACAGACTGACATGTGCATGTGGATTACATTATTTCGGCCTCACCACACGGAAAGTAAAAGTGAGCGTCCAAGAACATATCAGCACCCTTAAGGCAAGGAAGTTGATGACACGCCTGGTCCGGCATTACCAGGAAGCAAAACACAACTACAGGGACTTAAAGTGGATAGTGTTGGAGAGAGTAATGGGCGACGTACATGCTATTGAGGACATGCTGGTTAGGAAAAGAGGCCCGCTGGATTTTTTTCAGAGAAAGTAGATCAAATGGGCTTGAATGACACCATTGAATGGAATAGGGTGGGCAAGTAAGGTCACACCCCCTTATTGGTCTACCATAGCAGGATCTATGGGCAATGGTGCTATGATTGGAATAACTGCTCTTATATGCACATATACACATTTTCTGTGCAATTGCCCTGAACATCGTGAAGGCAGGGGTGGCCTGATCCTGTCACTGGCACGGAGGATTCAGACAAATATTGGGCCATTTGCTGGGCCAAAACAATATGGGGTGGCTTTATATATTTTCTGCACCTACATCAGGCATATATGGCCAAGCGCAGCAATACGGTTTCCTTCTATCCAAATTATGGAGCCATGTCAGGTCTGGGCTGATTATGTTCCCTGCTGTGCGGCACCCGATTTGAACTGCGTCTTCCCGCTACTGAATATTACTGCCCTCCACATTTCATAGCCTTTCTTTTAAAATATTTTAACTGCGCCGTGTTTATTTGTTCATTTTAAACTCTCCTACCTCTGGTTCTATCTTGTTCCCTGTGTCTGCTGTTAGTTGCCTGTGCCCCGGTCCGTTACGGCTTGTGCCGATTGTGCGGAGGGTCGTCACGGCAATTAGCGCGACTTCCGGTTGCCGCCGGAAGTTTGAAGTTGGCGCTCTAGTCTCCTCCGCATTTCACTCTATTTAGAGCGGGTCAGTGAGCGGACGCGCAGCGGCACCCGATTTGAACTGCGTCTTCCCGCTACTGAATATTACTGCCCTCCACATTTCATAGCCTTTCTTTTAAAATATTTTAACTGCGCCGTGTTTATTTGTTCATTTTAAACTCTCCTACCTCTGGTTCTATCTTGTTCCCTGTGTCTGCTGATAGTTGCCTGTGCCCCGGTCCGTCACGGCTTGTGCCGATTGTGCGGAGGGTCGTCCACGGCAATTAGCGCGACTTCCGGTTGCCGCCGGAAGTTTGAAGTTGGCGCTCTAGTCTCCTCCGCATTTCACTCTATTTAGAGCGGGTCAGTGAGCGGACGCGCGCAGCAGCACCCGATTTGAACTGCGTCTTCCCGCTACTGAATATTACTGCCCTCCACATTTCATAGCCTTTCTTTTAAAATATTTTAACTGCGCCGTGTTTATTTGTTCATTTTAAACTCTCCTACCTCTGGTTCTATCTTGTTCCCTGTGTCTGCTGATAGTTGCCTGTGCCCCGGTCCGTCACGGCTTGTGCCGATTGTGCGAAGGGTCGTCACGGCAATTAGCGCGACTTCCGGTTGCCGCCGGAAGTTTGAAGTTGGCGCTCTAGTCTCCTCCGCATTTCACTCTATTTAGAGCGGGTCAGTGAGCGGACGTGCGCAGCGGCACCCGATTTGAACTGCGTCTTCCCGCTACTGAATATTACTGCCCTCCACATTTCATAGCCTTTCTTTTAAAATATTTTAACTGCGCCGTGTTTATTTGTTCATTTTAAACTCTCCTACCTCTGGTTCTATCTTGTTCCCTGTGTCTGCTGATAGTTGCCTGTGCCCCGGTCCGTCACGGCTTGTGCCGATTGTGCGGAGGGTCGTCACGGCAATTAGCGCGACTTCCGGTTGCCGCCGGAAGTTTGAAGTTGGCGCTCTAGTCTCCTCCGCATTTCACTCTATTTAGAGCGGGTCAGTGAGCGGACGCGCGCAGCGGCACCCGATTTGAACTGCGTCTTCCCGCTACTGAATATTACTGCCCTCCACATTTCATAGCCTTTCTTTTAAAATATTTTAACTGCGCCGTGTTTATTTGTTCATTTTAAACTCTCCTACCTCTGGTTCTATCTTGTTCCCTGTGTCTGCTGATAGTTGCCTGTGCCCCGGTCCGTCACGGCTTGTGCCGATTGTGCGGAGGGTCGTCACGGCAATTAGCGCGACTTCCGGTTGCCGCCGGAAGTTTGAAGTTGGCACTCTAGTCTCCTCCGCATTTCACTCTATTTAGAGCGGGTCAGTGAGCGGACGCGCGCAGCGGCGCGCTGTGGCACGCTGAAGGCGCGCCAAAGGCAAGCCCGTCTGCGCCCGTCCGCGCCTGACCGACGCCAGAGGTCAGGACCCCTTTTCCCTTGGACATCGCCACTGCCCCAGGTAACATGGCAATTCTAAAATACACAAACAGGGAACTAATAGAGCTAAATAAACCCTGTATAGGAACTAACGTTATGTTAGAAGAGGCTCTATCTGGACATCCAGGTATTTCCCTTCTACCGAGTGCACCCAATCTAATTAAACTCATCACCCCTAATGACACTAATAGATCCAACGTACTAGATCTGCTTACTGCCATTTATTTTAATGCTCGCTCTATCCCCAAACATGCAGTAGAGATTTGGAGCTTGTTAGATCTGGTCACACCAGACTTATGTTTCATTACGGAATCTTGGCTACATGAACACGCTTTTTCGGATGTTCACATTGCCTTTCCACCTCAGTATAAAATCACTAGACTAGACAGAAAGGAGAGAAGAGGGGGAGGCTTACTAATCGCCTCTACCGGGGATTTGAAGATTACAATTCTAGACACCATTACTTCAGATCAGCTTGAACTTTGCATTTTTAAACTTGACAACTTACACAATGGAACCTGGAACGGAGCCTTAATTTATCGCCCCCGGCCCCAGAGGTGACTTCCCTGACACGCTATTAGAGACCCTTGTGCCCTATGTATTGGCCTCCGACAATTTCCTACTTATTGGAGATTTTAACCTCCATGCCGAGTCTCTCTCTAACGCGCAGACTGATCAGCTGATTTCTAACATGAATACTCTCGGACTTGTCCAGCAGATCATTGGCCCTACTCACAAGGCAGGCCACACACTAGATCTCCTTTTTACAAACTATCCGGGAATCATTGCTGAACCCCCTGAGCCATTATTATGGACTGACCATTATTTATTAAAATTTACCATTCCCACAATAATCACTAAAAATGGCTCCAAAAACGCATTAATACTACGTAGACCTTGGCGTAAAATCACCCTGCCCCTTTTTTCTAAACACTTTAGTTCAGACTTTTTAGGGGCAAATACAAATATACATCAGGCAGCACTAGATCTTGATAAAGCCATTCTGGTTGCATTAGATAAAATCGCTCCTCTCACTCAGGTCAAAACTAAGCCTAGGTCTGCTCCCTGGTTCACAGACTTACTAAAAACCACAAAATTTCTGTGTAGGACTGCGGAACGTAAATGGCGAAAAACTAAAAGTATGGCTGACCGTGAAATTTATAAAAAAGTTCATCAAGGTTATATGACCGATATTAAACAGGCAAAAAAACTCTTCCTCTTAAATAGAATAAATTTGGCAGAAAACTCATGCAAAGAACTCTATCAAATTTTGAAAGAATTTACAGTCCCTACTAATCAGCCATTAATACCTGACTCTCAAACTTGGACTGACTCTCTTTCTGAATATTTTGAAGAAAAAAATCATGGTAATACATCGGTCCTTCCCTTCACCTTATAATTTGAATTCGGAAGACATACACAGCTCGTTTACCGACCCCTCCCATATCTTGGACGAATTTCTCAAATTTGACACCAAAGCAGTTGCCATCGCCATGTTGAGGATAAAATCAGGTTCCCCCACCGACATAGTACCGCCTAAATTTCTTCCCACTGTCGCCCCGGTATTATTGAAAAGACTTACTGAGCTATTTAATAACTCACTTGTAGAAGCAGACTTTCCTAGATGTTGGAAGGTGGCTAGGGTAAAACCGATCTTAAAAAAGCCCACCGCCGACCCTATGCTGCTTGCCAACTACCGCCCTATATCTCTGCTTCCCTATTTCGGGAAAGTATTGGAATCTTTGATTAATAAGCAGCTTGTTAACCATCTGAAGAGCCAGGGATTGCTCGACTCTTCCCAATCAGGCTTCAGAGTGGCACACAGCACTGAGACTGCCTTGGTTGAGGTAACAGACAACATTAGGCTGGCCTTGGATAAACATCAGTCAGCCATCCTTGTTCTGCTCGATTTATCCGCAGCCTTTGACACCATCTCCCACGGCATTTTAGAGCATCGGCTCTGGGAGATAGGTGTCCGAGGCACGGCCCTCGAGTGGTTTAAGAGCTACCTTACCGACCGTGTGACTATAGTACAGATTGGAAATAACCTCTCATGTGAGAGATCAGTCAAGATGGGAGTACCCCAGGGCTCTATTTTGAGCCCGACCCTTTTCAATCTGTACATGACCCCTCTAGCCAAAGTGATTCGATCCTATGGATTTGATGTCATATCTTATGCAGATGACACTCAAATTCTGGTCACTATTGGCCCAGACCCTACTGAAACCCAGCTACGTTTTAATAAATGCCTATCTCACATTGACAGGTGGATGAACTCCAATCACCTACAATTGAATGGAGCCAAATCTGAGGTTATGCTTTTTGGCAGTGCAGAGGAGCATTGGACCGCCGTGGAGAGGTGTGGTGCAGCGGCCAGGGCAGCTGACTTCGGAGCACAGGGTTCACGGTTCGATCCCCGGCTCCGGCGGCAGCTCAGCTCAGCACCATGTGACTCTGGGCAATAGCTCACTTAATTTCCACGACGGCCCCCAGCGCCTTGAGACCCGTAAGGGTGAGTAGTTCGCGCTTTACAAATACGGATTTACCGCCGACTGGTGGCCATCCCATCTTGGCCTCTGTCCCACCCCCAAATCGACGGTGTGGAACCTAGGTTTCCACATGGATAATCAATTATCCATGAAGAACCAAGTCAACCATATCATTGGCACGTGTTTTGGAGTAATGCGCAGCCTTCGAAAGGTTTTTAAGTGGCTCCCAGTGGAGGCCAGGAAACCATTAGTCCAAGGGCTGATAATAAACAGAATGGACTATGGAAATTCCCTACTGTTCTCAATTAACAGCAACCTTCTGGACAGACTGCAGATCTTGCAGAATGCCGCGGCTAGGCTGGCCCTAGATCTTCCGCCCAGATCGTCCTCCGCACCAAGTCTAAGAACCCTTCACTGGCTACCGGTCAGGAAACGAATTCTTTTTAAAGTTCTGTGTCTAGTTCATAAACAGCTGTATGGAAAAGGTCCTAGATACTGGACCAGGAAATTATGCTGGTATCAACCTCGTAGGGCCCTTAGGTCTAGCAATCAGTTTTTGCTTTCTCCTCTCAAAATACACACTGCTAGAAAGGGAGGACGATCTTTCTCCTTCCTTGCTCCATCATCCTGGAATAAAATTCCCATTCATCTGCGAAATATCCCTGACCATAACTCTTTTCGCAAGAGGTTGAAGACATGGCTTTTTGACATCTAAGCCATCTCACTTCCTTTCGGAGTTGTTTGCGAGCGCCATGAGACTTTAGGGTGATGTGTGCGCTGTATAAATGCCCTCTGATTTGATTTGATTTGATTTGTGTAACTTTAGACAAAGTACTATTACACATGTAGTGTAACAAAATTAGTTACTGTAATACGCGATTTAGGGTATACCTTGACAGTTGGATGAAGGACTATAACACCTATAGAAAAAATCCGGCCGCTGCACTGTGTAGTAAACTTGAATTGTGGTGGTAGACGGCCGTTGACCATTGAAAGATGGCAGTACATAGGAGCAATGGTCCCAGTAAACAAAAAATAAACACAACAAATATATCAATCAAAACAAATATTCCAAAACATTCTTCGGTTAGCTCAGTGTTATTTAATCACACTAGGCGTGTACACGATAATAGCAACCTCAAAACCCATACCCACCTTAAAACTTAAAATTACCCTTGCCACCCCAAAACCAAAATCCACCCTGAACCCTAAAATTAACATTTGCACCCCAAACCCTATACCCCTACACCCCAAAACCCAAACCCACCTTAAATCCTATACTTACCTTATACTTACAAGTAAAACACATATGCCTTTACCATTCATGCCTTTACAACAAAAGTCGTTGTAAATGCATGCGTGGTAAAAGCATATGCATTGTAATGCCATGCGTTGTAATGGCATTGCGATGTAATGGTAGTTGCGTTATAACAACCGTGTTGTAATGGCAACACGTTGTAACATCCGCGTTGTAATGGTTGTTTCCCCTGCTTTTGTAATGTAGCTCCAAACTCACTGTCCAAAGGCATCTAAAGCCACTTGCATAATGATTACCGAGATATTTACATTTTTAAATCACTGGGTGTTACATGCTCATTTGGATATGACTTACACTCTACTTATCAATTGTTTTCTTACATTTTATCTGGATATGTAATATGTACTGTTATCAGTAGTTTGTGGAGGCATTTCATTTAGGTGGACACTTCTGCTTTACAATATTGCTATTTTCCAATAATATTGATAATTAATTTTGTCTCCATGTCTATATTGTGTGGAACTCACATTTCTCCTATTCTCACCACATCTTTCTCAAGCACACATTGTCATGAACAACATGGTAGCCACTGTTCTGTGCTCCACTACAAAAAAGCTGTTTCAGCTTTCTTTTTTACCTAGAGTTTTTCTTTTTTTCAATCAGCACTCCTAGTCAGTAAGGAAGTGAGTGTGGTGGGACTGTGTGGTCAGTGATATAGTAAACACAACAGAAAGAACTTCCATTTGGTTCTGCAACATCCTCAATGCAGCTTTAACTCCTTTCATCCAAACACCAAGGGGCCGATTACGATGCCGGACGGACCCGAGTCCGTCCGGCATCGTTCTGGAAATGGAACTGAATGACCTCCAGTCATCAGTTCCAGCCCAGGAATTAGGATGCTACCAAACCCTGTTCGGTCGCAATCCTATACTTTGCTATGAGAGCATGCATTCCAAATGGAATGCATGCTCTCATAGCAATGAGCAGGGGTGCAGTTCATCCCTGCACCCTGTGGCAGGCACCTTAAGGTGCCTGCCACAGCGTGCAGGGATCAACAGGGGGGCACCATAGGTGGCCCCTGGGCCACCATTCGGCGGCCTTGCACCCATGGGGGGCCCTGCTGGGGGCCCCCAAAGCTGTTTCCCAATGCCTTTTTGTGCTGGAAAGGCTGGCACAAAAAAGCAGTGGGAAACTGCCATCATAATCAAAGAGCTGGCCGGGAGAGTACTGTGGGCCTTCCAAATGGGGGACGGGCTCTACGAGCCCGTCGTAAGCCATTCAGAAGACTGATTCGGATTCCCTTCCGACCAAGCCCATCGAAATGGCTCGGTCGGAAGGGAATCTGAATCCGTGATTACAATGCGTGTGGGATTACTGCCCACATCGTAATCAGGCCCCAAGTCTAGTTAAAAAAAATGAAAGTGTTCAACCAGTATGCTGAGACCTGCACATCTGCTTCTAAGAAGCAGTTCCTTGCAACCCTCAGAGTCTCTCAAGACACACAAATTTCAAGGTAAAGGCCTCAGATTCTTCCTTGGAAATCATAATGATTGCTCTGAAACATTCCATCGTTATGCCTCTCTAGTAAGAATCTTCTGCTGTCCAAATATCTGGGGATTTCCACCTTACCCTGCCCCAGCAACAAATTGGAAAATGAGGCTACTAGACAATTCCAAAGACATCTTTAACTTAACCACCTCCTACATGACAATCAGTCATAACGTGGGCAAACTAGAGACACAAAAACTGCCTTGGCAATATGCAGAGAGGAACTCATGCTGTCCTTAGATGATAACAGAAAGCCCTCATGCTCCTTAATCTTTCAGCAGCCTATGACACCGTAGAGCATGAAATCATTCTCAGTAGATTTTTACAATGATCTAGACTGGAGGGGTCACTCTGAATTGGATACAATCAATCAATCAATTAGGGATTTTAAGAGCGCTACTCACCAGTGAGGGTCTCAAGGCGCTGGGCGAGGGGGCTGGGAGGGGTGCATCTCTGGTCAATCGAAGAGCCAGGTCTTGAGGGTTTTCCTGAAGGTGTGCAGGGTGGGGGCGCGTCTGATGTCGATCGGGAGCTCATTCCAGGTCTTAGCCGCTACGTAGGAGAAGGTTCTTCTACCCGTTCTTGCTCTGCGGATGCGCGGGGTTCGGCGGATTGGAGGTTCCTCTTGAGTACATGGAAGGAGATTCTATTGTTGAGATATTGGGGTCCGGTGTTGTGGAGGCATTTGTATGCGTGGGTGAGTATCTTGAAAGTTACTCTCTTCTCGATGGGGAGCCAGTGGAGCTTACGCAGGTGTTGGGAGATGTGTTCGTGTCGAGGGATGTCGAGGACGAGTCTGGCTGCGGTGGTCTGTATGATCTGGAGTTTGTGGAGCAGAGACTTGTTGATCCCGGCATAGAGGGCGTTTCCGTAGTCCAGTCTGCTGGTTATGAGTGCGTGGGTGACTGTCTTCCTTTTTCAGGGGGATCCATTTGAAGGTCTTTCAGAGGATGCAGAGGGTGTTGAAGCAGGTGGAGGCGACGGCATTGACCTGTCAGGTCATGGAGAGGGAGGAGTCGAGTATGATGCCGAGGTTTCGGGTGTGGGCCGTGGGGGTGGGGGGGCTGCCGAGGGCGGTGGACCACCAGGTGTTGTCCCATGCAGAGGGGGAGGGTCCGAGGATGAGGACCTCTGTCTTCTCCGAGTTGAGCTCCAGACAGCTGTTGCTCATCCAGGATGCGACGTCCTTCATTCCTTCCTGGAAGTTGAGTCTGGTGGTGAGGGGGTTCTTGGTGAGGGAGAGGATGAGCTGGGTGTCATCGGAGTAGGATACTATGCTTAGTCCATGCTGTCTGACGATGGCGGCGAGGGGGCCATGTAGATGTTGAAGAGCGTGGGGGTGAGCGATGATCCTTGGGGTACTCCGCAGTTGATCTCTGTGGGTTTGGAGCGGAAGGGTGGAAGTCTGATTCTTTGGGTTCTGCCGGAGTGGAAGGAGCGGATCCAGTTGAGGGCGCTTCCCTGTATGCCGGCATCATGGAGTCTGGTGGTCAGTGTGCGGTGGGAGATGGTGTCGAAGGCTGCAGAGAGGTCGAGAAGGATCAGGGCTGCGGTGTGTCCTTGGTCGAGGAGGGTGCAGATGTCATCTGTGGTGGCGAGTAGAGTGGTCTCAGTGCAGTGCTTGCTGCGGAATCCGGATTGGGAGGGGTCGAGGATGGAGTATCAAACCAAATTTAGCTAGTCTGCATTGAGTCCAGAGAATCATCATCAAGTACCAAATGAGTCCACCTACTCCTATTTATTCTTAAATATCTGAAATCGCCAAGTGGCACATCTTCTTGAACAATATCAGGTGAAACCTCCGTATGTATCCTGATGATGTGCAAATTATTTTCTAACTGAAGCAGATGAGTCTCATCAACCTTCTGGAATACATTTTACACAGGAAGAAAGAGTGATTCCTTTGCCCGAATGGTGCAAAAACTGAGGCCCTGATGCTGGGTGAAACAGAATCCATCTTAATCCCTTTTCAGGCGGGCTTCAGCCTTGGTGCTCTTCCAAGCACTATGCTGGGAGTTATATGCTATGCAGAGATCTATGTCTTTGTCCAAATAAACACAGCAGTCAAGGGAATACATTTGCAGCTCTTCCGTCTCTGGAAAATCCTCCTGGTACTCAGTACCAACAACCAAGTCGAGATAGCAAGAGCCTGGTAGTGGCATAACTGGAGTGTTCCAACCTCATCAATAGAAGAGTCCCAAAGAAGCTTGACAATCTACAAAGGCTGTATTAGCAGGTGGTCAGGTTGTGTCTGAACTTAGGGACACATGGCAAACCACCCAGTAAAGGCGACATTGGCTCTCGGAGGAAGCAAAGATCAAGTTAAAAATTCTCTGCTTCATCTTCAAGTCCTACTGGGGCAAAGGAGAGTCAGGAGCAGCACAGTACACCCCAAGAGAACCTTGCACTCATGAACGGCAAACTTTATCAACCAGCAAACATACATAAGGATGAAGATTGCTGGAAGTCCAGGCCAATAAGCTGCAGGATGCACTGATTTCAAGCTTGAAGGCACAGCCACATTTCACGTGGTTAAGAAAAGACATGAAAAATGAATGGCTCCATTCCAATTTTACTGTAACTCCTTTCAAACAGGGGAAGCAGCTGAAAAATAGAATGCACCCTTCCCCTAGTGCTGATTGGAATGTAACTCAGTATCCAGACTGCTGCTCACCTGGAGTGCCCTGAATTATGTGATAGGCAACAGCATTCTATAGAACTATAAAAATGAAAACATAAATCCCCCTCTCATACAATTGTAATCTCTGGTTCAGGAATAATTGAGTAGCGCTGGGTACAGGAGGCAAATAAAGTAATTTTTCTGAGAGCCAAATTGAGTTTCTGCAGCCCCACCCTACTCTGCTTCCCCTCAGCAGCAAAGACAAGGCTGCTGAGTGGCTAATGGTGGAACAACGGTGAGAAAGAACACGCCCTGCAGCATCCTCTAACTTGTTTACTGCTAAACCAATACGGCAAAAGAGCACAAACATGGACGCCTGAAGCTACATCGCAAGACACGGTAGAGGAAGGAAACACCCACGAAACAATGGCTGTGCCAACCCTGAATTTCCACATTAGCTGGGTTTGGCTTGATGTGCAGAGAAGCCCTGAGTCTTAATTTCTCGACTGAGTTCTAAGACAGAGTTAAACAGTTTGGGTCTGATTAGAGGGCATAACGTGAGGAAGAATGAGAAGGCTGGTACGGAGTGGTACCCCGCTAAGCACAGCCTTGCAATGCTACCTAGACACAATCTTTTAATTTAAGTTTGTTTACTCAGTCTCACCATGACTTCGCCCAAAGGATCGGGAAAAAGACTTTTAAGATAAGTATAATTTAGAGTTAGAGATGAACAAGAAAAACTAAATAATGGTGAAGATTAATGTACACTTGTTTAATGTACAGTTAGGATGAGGTTTGGCATTACTTTTATTCATTGAAACAATTGAATGCAAATAAGATATTTACGTTTTAGAATGATGTTACTTGCTAGTTTATTACATTTTATTTAAAATAATTCAATAATCTTTACAGGGTAAGCACTAAAAAAAAAAATCAAACAATATGAAGATAAATGTACTTAAAATATAGAAGATGGGTTAGAATGCGATTTATTAATTCTTTCAATTTTTTATTTAAAGTTACGATAACAACTAATTTAACATACTACAAGTAAATTTAATGTAAATTATTTAAATTATACTTGTTAATATTGCAAAAGTCGATGTCAATGTGAATAACGATGCATTTACATAAACAAAATTGCATATTTATTGACAAATTCACCCGTTGTGAACTCAGCGTTAACCCCGACTAAGAAATACATAGTTAGGCAGGCCCTGAGACCTAGGCCCGAGGTCACTGATTGACAGATCACAGGTGGGGTAGCACGTAGCCAGCAGACAAATGTGCTAACAGGAAATCCCAGATCAAACCTACGGATAGGCCAAGCTATACCACAATGGTCTATGGAGATTGGCCCCAATAAAGCACATATGGCCGGAGGGATGCACACATTCCCAAAACACCATAAAGTCAGATGACACATAAAGTTAAGAACACTCAGCCAATCACGACACAGCACACACAGTAGACGCAGTAATCACGCACTCCCCATGCCTGACATTTGGACATGTTATCTACTGGTTCCATTATGTCCACGCAAGGTCGAGGCCTACCTGGATTCTTCATCCAAACATTAATTTATGGCCCCAAAGACAGCGGTCCACATTTGTTTCCAAAAAAGGACTGGCGGAACCATTTTATTACACCTATTGAACTATATAAAAGTCTATGTTAGACCAATTGTAAATTGAGACAATCCTCAGACCCTATGTCTGTGACTGTGCTCCCTGCTGCACTGTTTAATTAAATGAACTGTTCCTGTTTTGCCAAATGCCGCTTGTCTCTTGTTTTTGCAAGGTATTTCATGGTCAAGCACCATACTAATTAAATGTTTTGGGGTTTTATTTGGATAATAATACTATTAAGTATAATTATACTAAAACAATCTAAATAAATGCAAATTAATTTAGGGTTGCAATAATGCAATTTAATATTTCAATTAATTAAAATAAACATAATTTCCTTTTGGGTAATGGCTAGGGGCGGGCGGAGAACTCTGCTCCGCCTGCGGAGTGTGCAGAGATTTGCCTACTCCACGCTCCGCTGAGAACGCGGAGTATAGGGACCAGGGGCTCCCGCACCCCAGGGCCCGCCAGATTGAGCTCAAGCCCCGGGCCCGGTCCCAGCTTCCGAACCCTAGGCCAGGCCGGGGAGAGCCTCCCTGGGCCCCGATGGACCCCTTATCCCCAGCGCCCGGACCCTCGGCTGACTTGCAGGACGGGGGCTCCCACACCCCAGGGCCCACCGGACAGAGCTCAAGCCCCGGGCCCTGTCCCAGTCCCAGCTTCTGAACCCTAGGCCAGGCCCGGGAGAGCCTCCCCGGGCCCCGATGGAACCCCGTCCCCAGCCCCCGGACCCTCGGCTGGTTTGCAGGATGGGGGACTCCCGCACCCCAGGGCCCGCCGGATGGAGCTCAAGCCCAGGGCCCGGTCC
>CAWUFW010000131.1:97500-105000 GCA_963921515.1 Calotriton arnoldi
CATGGTTAGCAATTGTTAACCAGGATCTTATCTTTATGGTGACTTATATAAAATCGATGTGTTTTTTTCACATTAAGTTTTAAGCCTGTTGTTTTACTGAATTTTTCAATGATTTTCAGATTTGTACTCATTCCTTCCCAGGTGTTGCTGAGTACTGCGATGTCATCTGCAAAGGCAAGAGCGGTGATTTGCTTAATGAGACCATCAGAGCCGAATGTGAAGCCCTTGCCGTCTTTCTGAAGATCACAGATCAAAGGATCCATGGCAATGTTAAACAACAGTGGGGATAAAGAGTCACCTTGCTTAACTCCCAACTTCATTGTTATTTCTGGAGTTGCTTCATTGTTTTTTCCCTTTAAAAATGTTGTTGAGTCAGTGTATAAGTCTTTTACTATGTCTCTGATGCATGATGGAACTCTGTGCCTTTCAAGACTCTGTAAAATGTGACCATGGCTGACAGAGTCAAAGGCTTTTGAGATATCTATGAACACCACTGCTAACGAGCTTCTGTTCTTTCGTGCCCCTTTTATGATGTTTTGCAGAACGTCTCACCTTCATGAAGCCTTTTTGTCTCGTATTCAATTCAACGAAAGATGTGAGTCTTTTGGTTAGTATTTTCGTGAACAACTTCATGAATGCCGTACCGATGGTAATTGGTCGCCAATTACTGATTTTTTAAGTTCGCTAATCGGTACATTTTTAGGTATTAATATCGACCGGTTCTTTTTAATACTTTCTGGTACTCTTCTCATCGATAACCAAGACAACAAGTTTCTGGGCAGCAGTCTTGGTTGCTTGTTATGCACGTTATTTAAGTCATTCAGGCCAATCTTGTCAGGCCCCACTGCTTTCTTTAAATCTGATTCATCGAAGGCTTTAGTTATTTCGAGCAGTGTAATTTCTTTACACAGTCCTCCAATTTCCCATTCATCCGGTATCCGATCTGAAACCCCTTCTGGGCTATTTTGACCCGTCCACCAGACAACTGATTGTTCAGGCGGCCATACTGTCAAGGCTTGACTATGCTAATTCACTTTTTTTGGGGTTGAATAAAGCTGAGGTCATGCGTCTACAAAGGGTCCAAAATGCGGCTGCCAGAGCCCTTTTGGGTCTCCCGCGAAGACGCCACATCTCGGGGGTAATCCGTCGATTACACTGGCTGCCTGTGGCCAAGCGCATAGAATTTAAAGCCCTCTCCTTGGCCTTCAAAATCTTAAAGTTCTCCTCCCCTTGTATTCTGTCCGACGTGGTGGTACCTTACGCACCCTTGCGCTCTTTGCGCTCTATGGGGTCATGCTTGGCTCTGGTTCTGTAGGTAAAACGTCTACGTGCCGGGGGACGATCTTTCCGCTATCTAGCGGCCAAGCTCTGGAATTCTCTCCCCCTCCATATTCGCAGTCTGGATAACTATTTGACGTTCAGGAAGGCTATAAAAACTCATCTCTTCCCCGCGGTTGTATGACTAAACAACTACTGCCTAAACCACGACTGCCTTAACCACGAAGGCTAAACAACGAGCATTGCTAACCCACTACTTTATAAACAACGACTTCCTCCAGCACGAAAATTCTTTACATTTCTCTTTACCATATTACGCCACTATGTACTTTTAATTAATCATGTTTTTGACAATTTAATAAGAAAAATAATGTAATAATAAAGACGTTTTTATATTTATTTTTAAGTGAGCAATCTTTAAAATATCGTATTTTCTAATATAAAGACATACTTGTCAATACCGGACGAACAGGAAAAAGTCATTTATTTACGCATGGAGACACACAAAAAAAAAGTCCATCATCTTTTTTTACAAAGCTGACTGCATTGATGACTAAAATGGCGTCATAACGAACTGAAAAAAGTATTTAGAAATGCACTTTTAAAATCGCTGACAAAAAACACAGGTTTACACACAAATAAACATGCATTACCACAAATGTCCAAATCATAACATCTAAAAAGTATCAAAAATAGTCCTGCCTATCTTACAATGACAGAGCATTCCCAAAGACGCTGTTCCCACGACGAAAGCTTCATGAGAGCAGACTGCTTCCCCACACTCCTTAGAGTCCGCCAGCCAGGAGGCAACACTGTCGAATCCGAGTGGGTGGGGGCGGAGAGAAATCCTCGTAACCCTCCAACACTGTCGAATCCTAATAAAGGTGAGGAGTGAGTGGCGGTCAAAAGTGTGGTGTTGCGGTCTAGTGCTGAACACCCACGTGACCTGCGCCATGCCTCGTGGGAACTCCAGTGTCATCCCTTCCCCGGGGCACATAAATCCAACCACACAAAAAGTGGCGTAGTCCTCGTTGCAATACATCTTCGTTGTTGATGAAAGTCGTGGTTTAGGACTTCGTTGTTAGAGATTCGTCGTGGTACTGACTTCGTTGTTAAGGTAAGTCGTTGTTCCAATTTCGTTGTTTAGGATGTTTCCCCTTCCCCGCGGCTTAGGCTTTAGTTTCTTGCTGTCTGCCAGTAGTAAGCGCTGGGACGCCTCTTTGCTGAGGCAGCTGTTGCGCTATACAAGTCGGACTAACATAACATAACATAACATTTGGGATTTTTCTTGTTTTCTTTTTCAATTATGTCTTTATAATATTGGAAGATTTCATCAGCACTGATTTGGCAGGTGGCATCTTCTGCCCCATCAGTGATTATCCTGGCAATTTTCTTTTTGTCTTTTTTAAACATTGCCTGCTATTCTTTGTAGCTGCCCTTTGCTTTTGCATAATTTTTCTTGTGTGTCCAATTGAGCCTTCCATTTTTTTTATCTTTCTTTGCTATCTTGTTTTGTACTGGGGCAATCTGTTGCTCATCTTGAGCAGAGTTCATAGGCTCATTATTGGGTTCACTCGTTGGTTCGGTATGATTTGCTGGTACAGGACTTATATCATTGGTGTTTTCTGAGATATAAGTCACTATCTCATCCATCAGGTTCATAGCAGCATCGGGATGCTGGATGTTTTTGGTGTACTTCTCGACTTCTGTGATTCTATCATTCAGTTCATCAAAGTTTTTTATTTTTGGCACTCGTTTCCGATTGATAAAGTCTCTGCACCTTTCCGTTGTTATTTCCACTGAAATTTCTGGTTCATCACAGGAGTCATTCTCAGAGATATTGGATGCTTGCAGTACATCCTTTGCCGATTTTTTGCTCTTATCTCTTCTATCTCTTCTTTTTTCTGCAATTTGTTTTCTGTTTTTATTGTCAAAATGCAGAACCATCAGCGCATTAATGTTTCTCTTGTTCTCATACACTTTTTCCAATTCTGCTAATAGCAGTATTTCTTCCTGTGACCATAATTTTGATGGTTTGCTGCTTGCTAGAGCTGCTAGTCTAGCCTCATTTTGCGCTCTTGGATGCGCATGCCAAGCATATTGTGAAACTCTAATCTTTGATCCGAATCTAACGCCACAGAAGCTGCACAGGAATTGCAGTTCTCCTTTTTGAGGTCTTCCTTTACATTTGGCATAATGGCATGCAATATTATGGTATTCAGCTTCTTTGTCACATTTTGAGCACTAGATTTTGAGATAGAAGCCTTTATGCTTGTTAGAGACATGTTTTCTTAGTTCTTTAAATATTCTCAAAATGTCTCCACACAAGTCACAATTATACTTTTCGTTTGGGTATTTCCAATATGTGACTTTCTTAGTGTAATCACTTTTCTTTGTATTCAATTCTTTGCTGACCTCGTACACATCGGGTAGATTTTCAAAGTTGGTTGTGACAATGTCATTCTTGGCTGAGGAGGCCACAAATTCAATTGGTTTTGCTGAGGTCTACTGTTGTGTCTTCGTCTGCTACGGAGGGTGAACTAGGTGCTATATCGTGACCTGAATCGTTGTTACTTATTGCATTGTTTGAAGCGGGTGCTGGGTTGTCAAAGTCGGTAAGGAGGTTAATGATTTCTGGAAAAGACAGCACCTCCTTTCCCAATCTTAACAGGGTTTTTAATCACCAGGAACCACCCCTTCTGGAATTGTGTTTGTTTGCTTCGCCATTTGTCACTATCACGCTCGCCGCCATGATAGAACCTTGTTTGGCCTGTCTCCACAGACTTTCCTACGAATAGTCAAGCACTATAGAGGCAGTTACCAGCGGGACCACTGGGAGGTAAAGGCCACTATAACTGAGAATAGGTTAAGAGAGTCATAGTTACTCCCGCCGTTTACCCGCGCTTCATTGAATTTCTTCACTTTGACATTCAGAGCACTGGGCAGAAATCACATTGCGTCAACACCCGCCTCTGGCCTTCGCGATGCTTTGTTTTATTTAAACAGTCGGATTCCCCTGGTCCACACCAGTTCTAAGTCAGCTGCTAGGCGCCGGCCGAGGCAGAATGCATGCCCGCGCCCCCGGGGAGGGGGCACGGGGAGAGGTGACCACCCCAGCTGGGGCGATCCACAGGAAGGGCCCGGCTTGCATTCAGAGTTGCCGCCGCCCCGGAGGGCAGCGCCTCATCCAGCCATGGCGTGCGCCCAGCCCTGCTTCGTGCCCCTGCCCGACCGACCCAGCCCTAAGAGCCAATCCTTATCCCGAAGTTACGGATCTGACTTGCCGACTTCCCATACCTACATTGTTCCAACATGCCAGAGGCTGTTCACCTTGGAGACCTGCTGCAGATATGGGTACGGCCTGGGGCGAGATTTACACCATCTCCCCCGGATTTTCAAGGACTAGCGAGAGCTCACCGGAAGCCGCCGGAACTGCGACGCTTTCCAAGGCTCGGGCCCCTCTCTCAGGACGAACCCATTCCAGGGCGCACTGCCCTTCACAAAGAAAAGAGAACTCTCGCGGGGTCTCCCGCCGGCTTCTCCGGGATCGTTTGCGTTACCGCACTGGACGCCGCGAGGGTGCCCGTCTCCGCCACTCCGGGTTCGGGGATCTGAACCCGACTCCCTTTCGATCGGCCGAGGGCAACGGAGGCCATCGCCCGTCCCTTCCGAACGGCTCTCGCCCATCTCTTAGGACCGACTGACCCATGTTCAACTGCTGTTCCCAATGAACCCTTCTACACTTCGGCCTTCAAAGTTCTCGTTTGAATATTTGCTACTATCACCAAGATCTGCACCTGCGCGGCTCCACCCGGGCCCTCGCCCCGGGCTTCAGTGCGCACCACAGCGGCCCTCTTACTCGTCGTGGCTTAGCCCCCGCGGCTCTCAGCAACGGCCAGGTATGGGCCCAACGCTCCAGCGCCATCCATTTTCAGGGCTAGTTGATTCGGCAGGTGAGTTGTTACACACTCCTTAGCGGATTCCAATTTCCATGGCCACCGTCCTGCTGTCTATATCAACAAACACCTTTTCTGGGGTCTGATGAGCGTCGGCATCGGGCGCCTTAACCCAGCGTTCGGTTCATCCCGCAGCGCCAGTTCTGCTTATCAAAAGTGGCCCACTAGACACTCGCATTCCATGCCTGGCTCCACGCCAGCGAGCCGGGCTTCTTACCCATTTAAAGTTTGAGAATAGGTTGAGATCGTTTTTGCCCCAAGACCTCTAATCATTCGCTTTACAAGATAGAACTGGGGGCTCCGAGAGCCAGCTGTCCTGAGGGAAACTTCGGAGGGAACCAGCTACTAGATGGTTCGATTAGTCTTTCGCCCCTATACCTAGGTCGGAAGACCGATTTGCACATCAGGACCGCTACGGACCTCCACCAGAGTTTCCTCTGGCTTCGTCCTGCCCAGGCATAGTTCACCATCTTTCGGGTCCTATCACACACGCTCATGCTCCACCTCCCCGGTGGAGCGGGCGAGACGGGCCGGTGGTGCGCCCGCCGCTGGAAGCGCGGCAGGATCCCACCTCAGCCGGCGTGCGCTGGCCTTCACCTTCATTGCGCCACAGGGTTTTGCTCGGCCCTCCGACTCGCGCACGTGTTAGACTCCATGGTCCGTGTTTCAAGACGGGTTGGGTGGGTAACCGACATCGCCGCAGACCTCTGGCGCCCGGCGTGGGACTCCCCGCCCGGCAGCGTGACACGGTCTGGGCGCACTGAGCACAGTCCGCCCCAGTCGACAGTCGTGCCGGGAGCAGGGGGCTCCATCCCCCCTTCCCCGCCCCGGCGTGCCCCGAGGGGCGGCCGGGAGAGGGTGCCCGGGGGAGGGCACGAGGCGGTTGAATCTCCCTCGGCCTCGTGGACACGGAGAAGCTGCTGCCAGGGGGCTGTAACACCCTCTGCCGGAGCGGAGGGCCACCTGCCACCCCAAAGCCTTCCCAGCCGACCCAGAGCCAGTCACGGTGCGCTGCCACGGAGGAAATGCACCCTGCGGGGGCCGGGTAGGGCCCGGGCGCCGGTCCCGCGGAGGGGATCCGGAACTCACGGGCCACTGACCTTCCCGCCATGTTGAATACTCCGGGCGGACTGCACGGACCCCACCCGTTTACCTCTCGACGGTTTCACGCCCTCTTGAACTCTCTCTTCAAAGTTCTTTTCAACTTTCCCTTACGGTACTTGTTGGCTATCGGTCTCGCGCCGTATTTAGCCTTAGATGGAGTTTACCACCCGCTTTAGGCTGCATTCTCAAGCAACCCGACTCCGAGAAGACCCGATCCCGGTGCGCTGGGGGCCGCTACCTGCCTAACACCATCCGCGGGGTTAGCCTCGATCAGAAGGACTTGGGCCCCCTGAGCGACGCCGGGGAGTCGGTCTTCTGTACGTCACATTTCCCGCGCCAGCTGCCGGGCGAAGATTCGGCGCTGGGCTCTTCCCTCTTCACTTGCCGTTACTGGGGGAATCCTGGTTAGTTTCTTTTCCTCCGCTTAGTAATATGCTTAAATTCAGCGGGTCGCCACGTCTGATCTGAGGTCGTAGTCGGAAAAACGCCGAAGTGTCGGGGGGAGCTGCCGGGGAAGGCCAGGCCCCTGTGAGAGCAGGGGCCTGGCGTCCCGGCAGTGTGCGCCCTCTGTTACTGGTTCGCCCTCCCTGGGAAGCCGGCCACGGAGGTGGGCGCCCCAAAGCACGTGCGTGCGGGCAGCCGGTGGGACACCACAGACAGCCATGTGCAGCACACAGCCAGGCGCCCTGGGATGGGCCTGGGGCTAGGCATGCCGGCGGTGTACCTCTGCGACAGGACACGGCAAGGGACCCTGCCACAGGCGATCGGGGGGTCTGACCTTGTGGGGGGACAAAGGGAAGCGGAGCTAACCCTGCGACGGCCCCAGCCGCGTCCCGGGGAAGCCCAGGGGCGATTGACGATCAAGCGACCCTCAGAAAGGCATAGCCCCGGGAGGAACCGGGGGCCGCAAGGTGCGTTCGAAGTGTCGATGATCAATGTGTCCTGCAATTTACACTAATTCTCGCAGCTAGCTACGTTCTTCATCGACGCGCGAGCCAAGTGATCCACCGCCAAGAGTCACAGGCAACTTTTTGAAAACGTTCATCCACCTGTGGGCGCAGGAGAGGCGGGACGAAGGTGACGCCGTCCGTCCACAACCCGTGCGACGAGACGGCCCGGGCACCCCGTCCAAGGCTTACCCTCTGGGAGTCAGACTGCACCG
>CAWUFW010000131.1:2892500-2945000 GCA_963921515.1 Calotriton arnoldi
GACACAGGCCCTGCGGCTAACCCCACGAGGCACGACCAACGACCGTGCTTGGCATGGGTTTGGGTGCCTCCGGGTGGGTTGGCCACAAGGCTTGGCCAGGCCCTGCGAACAACCCCCCGCTGTGCATGGCCAAAGGCCAGCATAGAGTTGGCCAAAGGCCATGCGCGGCAGTGTCTTGGCTTTACGTATGGTAATGAAATATTACTTTACGTTAAAAAAAAACCTGGAAATGAACTGAAAAAAACAAAGGTTAAAGTACTGTTATAGTTAGGTGAATAGGTCAGTGACAACATTAACGTTTTGAAGTAAGAAAATAGAACAGCTCGTAAATCTGCACCCACAGAAGTAGTCCTTGAATGGGTGCAAATGTACTACTTTTCGGACTTCACAAACATTGGCAGTAGTATATCTGGAAAACTGTGCCAGTCTAATGTTTTCAGGCATACTACTCGCAATCGAACATCTAAAAGGTGATGGCATAACTATTTGCAAATAGTCTAACCTGTGGCAGTCGCTCAGGGTAGTATTCCAACCCATCACTTTGTGCCCACTGTGACACTCTAAACAGAGGCCCACTTAATGCAACTCAGTACTGACCCTGTTCCTTCTGGAAATAGTCCATCTTGAATCTTAGTCATCTCATCCCTCTACTTGCAGCCCACTGCTTTTTAGGTCTCGGCCTGGCGTTGGAGCGCGCATGCGCTCCTCGCCTGCGAGAGCTATAGTAAACAGTACAAGAAGGGGAACTTTAATACACGCCCCTGTGTCTCGACCGTTTCCAATTGGCTTTGGTCGTGATTAATGTTTTTTATGTGCTTTTGGTTTGCTGGCTGTCACTTTTGTTGACGCCCTTGCAGTTTTGTGATGCCGCCCATCGTGACAAGCACATCTGTTTTCACTCAGCCCAGACGCAAAGACAAGGGGATAAATGAAAACAGATGGGGAGCGTTTTTTCTTTTAGTGCTTCACGAAGACTTTTCTTATCTGCTTGTTTATTTAACAAGCAGATAAGAAAAGTCTTCACAAGAGCTGTGAAGCAGAGAGCCACGTTTAGTTTTCTGTTGTGAGGGTCGCGCTGGTTCCTTTTTTGATCACCACTGAGTAAAACCCATTACTTTCCCAACGTGACTCGTTCTTTTTACCTTATGCATCACAGTTATGTGCTTTTTTTTGTTTGTCATTTTCTTTACTCATGAAATGCCTCGATTTGTGTGCGTTTTTTTTTCTTTTTCTTTTTTTGTGGGTGAAGCAATGAAAGCTGCAGACACAAAACTCCATGTACCTAAATAAAAAAAGAACTGCTGAGTACTGATAAACTCCGTGCTGAAACTCGCAAAGGAAAACGAAATGCGATGTTAGCATTGGTGCAAGATAGCGTGTTTTGTTGTGGTGGATTGAGGCTTGGTGATTAAATTGTACTATTTGCACAAGACAACAGACTGGGTCAGAAAGCAAATCAGATTTTTTTTTTTTTTAATAAAGAATATAACCCATGCTTTCCAAAAATATGTTTGTTTGAGTAATGAATGTCTTTTGTGGAGATCAGGTAGTCCATGTCTTGCCAGTCCACAGCCTACGTGTTTTGTAACCAGACATCTGCTGTGTCAAGAGCACAGGAGACGTATGAATGTTTTTGACAGCTGCATGTGCGACAGTATCTTTATTCAGTGAGCATGTCTGTGTCGTCTTTTAGGGCAGGTGAGTGTGCGCTTCTGCCTGCGTCACTGTGCATGTGTGCCGTCTTATGTGTCCCAGTGTGTCTCTGTGCCCGGATCTCCCGGGGTCTGCAGGGACCTTTGCCAGCGGGAGCCCTGACTCCAGCGGGGCTTCCTAATCCGAGATGAGTATAATCCATGGTGCTGACATTCAAGGAACGTGAGCCCCGTGAACTGCCCCCAATCTAACCTCTGCTGTCTGCTTATCTGCGGTTTATCATGCAAATGCACACAGCGCCCAGGTGTCACAGCCATGCCGCAGAAAGCCCTGGAGGCTCGCAGGATTCCAAACTGAGCTGCCCTGTCAGCCGCCCTCCCTCACTGCATTCTGGGTGAGGGCCGCCACGAATACTCGGGTCACTGCTTTAAAAACACTTTCCCTTCAGCGCCAAGACGTCAGTGGAGCTTTTCGCCTATAGTATTATGCAGCCGGGTGTCATTTGAAGGGACACAAAGAATACGCAGGTGTGGAGTAGCAGCTTTTAAACAAGCATTTGCAATGCAATAGGTCTCGCATTTATGCGAGTTTGAGCTACTGACATTGCAAATAACAATGCCTTTTATTTTTGTTTTCGTTATTAAAACATAAATAAAGGCATTACCATTACAATGCCAATCGCTTAAACTCGCATAAATGCGAGACCTATTGCATTGCAAATGCTTGTTTAGTTTGGAAATTAGTTTCACACACCCTGAATCTCACTGACTAAGTTACGTCCCTGCCCCAAACACCCACCCTGAAGCCGCGCCCTTGTGTCTAAGAAATAAATTGGAAACATTCCAAATACAATAATATATCAATCACACATAAGCCCGAAATATACAGATAAACTATAAATCTACTTAGTGTAATATTCAGATTTCAGTTTTTAAGGACTAAAACTCGACAAAAACATTATCTGGAGTCATCAACTGTCAGTGAAGCAAAATAAAAAACACTTACCGCTAAATCACTGTAGATGTGATCACCAAAATACAAGACTTTTGATCCTCTCCAGCCAGTAAGCTTTAAAAACTCATATAAATTACCCTGTAGAGGAAAGTAAAAAGGCAAGTGGGATCACAGACTAATCCTACACATGGCTACCTGAACGCAGCATCGTTAGTTTTTTTTGCATCCAACATTTGGAACCACAGTATATAGGTTTTGCAGCACAAAAAACAAAAGGTGTTAGGATATGCAACACAAGTGGTATCAAAACATCTGAGATTGCCAAAGTGCATTAACTTTTAATCCGCAGTTTAATTAACCTTCCTTTTCTTTTACTCGCTTACAATTTACAAGCAGTTATAAACAACAAATCTAGCAGAATACAACAATATAACTTCTGGCATTAGTCATATGAAGAAAAAATGGACACAGGGCAACTATTTCTTGAAACACATGCAATGGCAACAATTAGGTCTAGTGCTTCAATCGTACAATGTATGAACTCCCAAGCTGTTTGCTTTTTAAAGTTTCTCAATTAGACCTGAGCTGAGGCGCTCATGCTCGACTCAGCCCTCATGTTTCTGTAAATGACCACAGCCTTTCACCTATGTGCACACAGCACTCATAAAATAGGTGTGACCTGACAAGACAAGAATAGGTGTGACCTGACTGATTAGTCGGTTCACAGATTTAGAATTTCTATCAACTGTGCACTTTTTAATCAAGTTACCGTCATATTAGCTCATGAATCTTGACAAATGTGTACTAATTTTAGGCGCACAGGTAAAGAAAATACAAAATGACATTTCTCCTTACTATGCATAATCTCCCTTTATACTGAGCTTTATGCACCTCTGTGCTGGGCATGCTAGAATGTGTGAACTCAGAGGCCTAAAAGCCCCATATTACTAAACCTCTGGTTAATTTATTACTATACTTTTTGAAGATCCTCCTGGTGGCATAGATTTACGTTTTGGGGCAATTTGTAAGTCACCCACAAAACCATCTGTCACATCGCCATGCTGTAGGTCAGCAAGACTAAAGTATACAAAAAGGTGATGAGTGGAGTGCTTGAATTTATCTCAACCACTGGTGATTACTCAGGGCCGCATAACAGTCCATTATTATTTTGCACACCATGCCACCTCAGTTTGGACCAAGTCATATGCAAATCAGTGTTGACCCTGCTCCAATGGGAACAGTTCAGCCCGAACTGCCAGGCCAGGCTCTACCTGAACCAAAATGCAGGCAATCCAGGACCGCTTTTGTTCTAGTTAGGTCTCAACAGCCAGGTATAGTTTGGCTCCAGTGAGAGAGTGCTTGAATTAATCTCAGCCACCGGTAATTACTCAAGGGACACATCCCAGTCCATTTTTATTTCGCGCACCATGCCACCTCAGCCTGGACCCAGCCATATGCAAATCAGCCTGACCCTGCTCCAATGGGAATAGTCCTGCCCGAACTGCCAAGCCAGCTCCTCCCTGAACCAGAACACAAGCAGTCTAGGACCAGTTTCTTTGCTTGCTGGTAGAGGTCCTAGTGTCATAAAGACTAGGGGACCAGAGAACCATATGAGTCAATGGAGCAAAAAGAAAAAAAAACACTACAATGAGCATTTCTCAAAGCCTGTTTGGCCTTAATCATTTGCCTGACACTATGCACGATGAGTGCCTTCTCTCTGAAGATCCATGCTTGATTTACGGCAATTAAAGAATACAAAGGGGCACAAGAGTAGACTTCTTTCTACATAACGCTGTTCGGTACTGTAGATCACCTCAGATGCTAAAGCTCTTTGAATGGCAGGGGTGAAGGCATGGTATCTGAAGAAGGTGCACTCTCCTCTACCTTCACCCGCACCACAACCCAGTGAGAGGTTTTCAAATCTCTTCAATCATCCCCACTTCAACCTGCAAACCTCGAAGAGGCTTTGGAACTCTGCTCAGACTCGTCTGGTCAGTCTTCCCGCTTAAAAGAGAAACCCCTAGAATTACAGCAAAAGGAGAACCAAAAAAGGCACATGATCCAGAGGATCAGATGGCTGTGCATCGAGCATCACTTTACACAGCCTGGATTTTTTTTTTCTCTACACCAACATGACTCAGTCAGATTATCCGACCTAGTGGTGCGCACGTTAATAAAGAATTTGTACCCAGCTTCCTAGTGAAGATTTTGCCCCAGAAAAGAGACTAAAGGCGGGGATAACTGTATACCAGGTCTAATCCATCATCCCTTTCTGACAACGTGCGCTCATGAGTCGTATGTCTTGTGGACTCATCGATAAATTGCTGGGACCCACCTTACTGGTGAAGTCTATGCTCCACAAAATGCCCTTGCAAGTTGGATCAATTTTGGCCAAGGTCTTGATGAAAGGTTCCAGAGATAGTCATTTATTTAATACTTTTCACTTGTCAAATGGCTGTTTCCAAGTTCCACAGCCAGACGTGTGAACAGTTGCTCACATCAACTTTGACGGACTGGAGAAACCAGATTTTCTTTACTCTCCCATTTGAGTTGTTCATATATGTACTCCCCTCTCCAAGCACTTCCCTCAGGGAAGGGCTTGGGATTTATGTCATTGATAAGTTTACGTCGGCTTTTGTCCGACTCTGGAAGGTCCATTCTGGCAATGTTGTTGTGGAAGCTCAGCCATAGCACCTTTTGGAAGCTCAGCCATAGCACCTTTTGTCACTTTCTCTTCCTCTGCCTAGAAGATTTGATTTACTATGTAAAACCAAAATTGACATTTCTGCAACAAAACCTCAAGTATAATGAAATGCAAAATACAAGATGGCACAAAAACTCAGTTTCATTATCTTCATAAACAATGGCATGCATTAAATCAGAAAAAACATAACACACAACGTCACTGATAACTCAAAATCACACCTAATTTGCACCATTTTTGCCAACCTCTGCAACCTTACTTTCACAATTCCTTATGAAAGTGCAGAGACTTACAATGGCATAACCTCAACTATGACGCTTGCTAACCTCAAGGTCTTGTAGTTTTTTTTTTCTGCCAAATCACTGCTGTCAAGGAGCAAAACAGGCAAATTGAAATGGAAGCATTCTTAGTACCAAGTGACCTGGAAGAGATTCAGCAACATGTGCACTCTTGAGGAACTCTGATTCAGGCAGTTGAGAAAGAACGTTATGCTTGATGAAATGTAAAGGCTCCGAATGTTCAGAAGGATCTCTTCCACATCATTAGTGCCACTAAATCCTTTTTTTTTTTTTTTTAAATTGGTCTTCATTGATTTACATGCCTGGGATCCAGGCTACAGTATACAAGTGCATCTTCAAAAACTACAAACCTCAAATTCAATATTCCCCGTCTAACCCCCCCCGCCCCAACTCCGACACAGTAGCACATATCTGACATAAGAAAGCATTGTTTTTCAGCCTCAGCCTTTTCCGAAGGTAACATAGTACTGAGAGGTGTTGTGGTTGTTCCTCTTACCCCCTCTAGCCCAGTAAGATAACACTCTACCACATATACCATCTTCGAGGATGTGGCGTAACGACCTGAGCTACCGACTTCGGAGCCGGTGGGAACCAGGTTCTAGTCTCTGTGTCGGCGTCAACATCCTGTGATTCTGGACAAATCACTAAATGTCCCCGTGCCTACAATCCATGCGCCTTAAGACATTCACGGGTGATTTGCAGTACTTTACAAATCCTGGATTTATTTATTTCCGTATTTCACTGCAGACATCTCTTCGTAGTTTACACGCCAAGTTGCTCTGTGCATCCCCTTACTCTTCTACAGTAGAACCTCTTGCTCTGTCTAGCTCCCTCTGCTCAAGCCAGCTGCTCTGGTGTTTCCTCATGCTCGGTATCAATCTCTTCCTCTGGTTTCAAAAGCTTATAGAGAATATCCCCCACACTTTTAGATCTTCCTCCACTTTACCATTTGTGCACACTTCCCTCATTCGCCTTTCCTCCACTAGGGCCCATTCCTTCATATCTTTTTGCCAGGATACATAAGTGGGAGCTCTAAGGGATAACGTGTGCTCTGCTAAGGGGCGTTTGCCCAGCATCAATCCCAAAGAGGCAAACCGGTGCCCGAATTCCCCCCCCCACACCCCCCCCTCCCCCGGGCTCAGAATGAGCCCTAACAGGCAGTGGCTTATTGTGTGTTCTATACAGATGTTAGTTGTTCTTTTTAGATTCTTTGCCACCTCCTGCCAGAATGTTTGTACAGGGCTGCAAGTCCCGGTCATAAGCTGGAAAGTGGCTCTGGGTATATCGCACCGGACATAGGCCGGCGATCTGCTTGTGTATGAGTAACCTTTCCTGTGTAAGGTATGTGCCATGTAAAAAGTTAAAATGGATCAATTTAAATTGCGCATTGCTTGCTATGTGCTGTACTAGCGCACGTTTTCTCCCATTCCCTCTCAGTTAATGGCGCAAGCATATCCTCTTCCCAGCATAGTCGAACGGTTAGTGGGGGGGGTTTGTACATCTTTTATTAATGCCTTATAGAATTGTGCAGTCAAGTTGCATGTCTGGGTGGTGCTCAATAGTTTCCAGGGAATTGGTGCTTGGGGTGTGATAGGGAAACAAAGCCATATCTCTGGTTGTTTTGGACAATTTAGTAAACTGCAGATATTGGCCTCCGCCTGTGTTAGAGGTCTCCATTGCCTCTGCGAGGGTGTTGAATTTATATGCGGGGAACAGGTCGCCCCACGTGGTACATCCACCCTCCTCTAATCGCATCAATGACCTATTCTGATGAATCTTTAGGAAGGGCTGTAATCACTTCAGGGGGAGGTCTCTAGAGAATGGGCCTGCATAGGAACTCCTTTGACCGTTGTTGCATGCCCCTGCCGCTCCCCGCACTATATATGGGATCTCCTCGGGTTGAGTCCCCCCTTCATTAAACAAACCGGCAATGATTCAGTTCCTATCAGTCCATCCAATAAATGTTTCTCCCAGTTCTCTACATTTCCGCACCACATCGCTGCATTTTGGAGGTGTGGGGCTAGGCAATAAAGTTTCATATCCAGCACTCCCAATGCTCCCTCCTCTCTATCGCGTTTCAGTACTGCCACCTGAACTCTAATTCTTTTGCCCCTCCCCACCCCTCACACCAGTGAAATGAATAGATTGTCCAGTTCTCAAACAGTAGTCCTTGGGATCAGGCATACAGAACTCTGCAGTGTGTACAGACACCTTGGGATGAAAACCATAGTTGCCACTGCCACCCTTCTAATTACCAAGAGTGGTAAGGCGTTCCAAAATTGGACTGAGTTATGTAGGCACCGCCCGCCAGTAAGTGGGAGACAGAATTTCTGGGGTGTGTCAAGTATACCAGGGTGTCACCTGTGTACATAGATACTACATAATTTGTTGCTCCCAGTTTGATTCCACAGGGCATCAGCACATCTCGCAGATGAACCGTTTGCGGCACGACCGCAATGGCAAACAATAATGGGTATAATGGACATCCCTGCCTCGTGCCCCTTTCCACCATCCAGCTGCAGGAATCTCTACCTCCAGAGCACACTTTAGCCGTGGGGTCGGTGTATAACAGGCAAACCCATCCCCAAAACTGTAGTCCAATTCCCATCTTCTCAAAAATGCCCAGCCTAAAGTGTCAAATGCCTTTTCAATGTTCAAGGTGACTAGTGGGCCTTCCATGTTCATACGTGTTGTCTCATGCAGCACATGGCTAAGCAGTCTCTGGTTCATATGAGTGCCGCGTCCTTGGATAAAACCACCCTGGTCCTCGGGCACCAATGTTACCAATGGTCGGCTCAGCCTATTAGCAAGTGCTTTGGCCAATATTTTAGTGTCAACATTAATCATGAAGAGGGGTCTATAAGTCTCCAGGTCTCTATCTAGTTTTGGGAGCACCATTATAATGGATTCCTTCATAGAAGCTGGCAATCTGCCTGTTACTTTGGCCTCTTTATAGATCTCAAGGAGCTGCTCAACAAGTTTTCCCCGAAACAAGCTATAAAACTCTAACGGAAGCCAGTCTGCTCCAAGTGTCTTTCCCCTGGATATGCCCTGCATAGCCTCTAACAGCTCTTCCGGGTACAATTCTCGGTCTAATTCCGGTGCCTGAGCCCTTGAAAGCTTTGGCATCATAATACCCCTCAGAAAGTCTTCTATTGCCTCAGTCTGGGGTTCTGTGGTCTTCTGTATACCTCTCCAAGGTACTGTCCCAGGGCATTAATAATAGCCTTCTGCGTTATCAATCTCGTTGTCTGTGTTTACCAGGGTGAGGATAGTGGAAGAAGTCCTTTCCCTGTTCAACACTCAGGCAAGCTTCCGGCCCAAATTATCGCCTGTGAATGTAGTTACTGCCTATAGTCTGTGCGTCCAAGTCTGTCTAGTGTGCCCCAGGTTTAGCCCACCACGTATATGCTGAGTATGATGCAGAGAACAGACAACCCCTCCACTTCTGTCACACTTTGCTCAGTTCTTCTTTTGTCAGATGTGTTTCTTGCAAAAACACTATCTGGATTGCTTATCTCGAGAAGTGCCACTAATTCCTTAAGCCCTAAGCAATAAACTGACTCCCTCCCTGCAGCTTTTTAATGAGCTTTGATTTTTTTCCAGAGAAAATTGAGTAATCTAAGCAGTAATCCATCTCAGCCAAGTCACTGTGCCCAAAGACTGTTAAGAAGGACTGGCAGACCGTCTCGGGACGCACTGACAAAAGGAAAACATCTGTATCTTTATTTTTTTCTACCCCTGGCAGATGGGCAAGCAGATTCCATCTACAAGAAACTAGTCCATTAGCCATATATAAAACCATGCATCTTCATATGGTCTCGCTTAAGCTAAACAGTATACACCTCTTAACTAAGGTAATGTGCCTTTGGGACCAGAGGACAACAGTACAGACACCCCTACTGTAAAATAAGTATTTTGGCCTCCTCTTTCATGGAGCTACCCTACTGACCAATCTCCACTTTCAAGCTGTTGATAAGGGATATTAGTTAGTTACAACCTCACCTTGATTTAACCAACTTGCATGATCCTCTGGAAGCCGGGTTTTTGCCGCCTGTCTGGTGAAACAGTCTCAGTTCTGGTCAATGTTTTAAATCATAGACTCATGGATAGAGAACGTTTGATCACCTTAATCTGCACCAACCTGTTATCGGCTCACGTCAGTCATGCCATCACGCTTAACAGAGTAGACGAAATTGCCTTATAACAGGCACAACTTACTTGGATGCAGTCCTCCTGCAAGAGCATTGCAGTGCTATTCCTGTTCCTTTCAAGATACAGAGATGACCGATGATCCGGCAGTCACCACTAAGTTTAACAAAGTATCTTTGGGATGGGCAGTCACCACTAAATTTGACAAAGTATCTTTGGGATGGCAGAAGTAATGTCTTCCTCCACTCTGATCAACTGTACTCACTATGTCAAACTCTAAATTAGCCCCTACCACTCAGATTACATTCACAAGAAAATCAAGGTTATGCCAATGTGGTGGCTTCTGGTGACTCGGTCAGTAAGACCGGTACATTTTTTATCACGTTATTGATGACAGAAAACTAGGTTTAGAATGCAATAATTATTGAAATCTGAACCAGAAAAGGCATTGAGAACACATTGCAAAAAATATAAAAGAGACATTTATTAAAACATTTGAAAATACTGAAAATCATGGGACTGAACTTTGTATAGAAACAGGCAAAATTAGGACCAAGCAAAAAAATAAACACCCACCTGTTTGTATATCTGACCTTTGTCTAGCCTGTGAATTTTATCCCACAGCAAAACACCTTTCTCAGTCACCTTCCGAAAAGGTCTAAAAGTGCAAATAAAGACAAATCAAATCAGTAGCACATACCAGTGCTACAGTCACATGAAAGTACAGTAGGCAGAGAATACCAATGGTTCATGATTTGGTCAGGAACTTGTAAGTAAAGCTAATGGCATACTTCAAGTACTCATAACTGAAACATACACACCTTAAAAGCCAACTATTTTAAACACCCACTACTGAGCCACCCCGGATGTAATGAACGGCGACATTCAAACCTCGACAGCGTCTTTTCAAGTGATGCCATACCTGGTGAATCTGTCATTCCAACACCAAGGACACAGCAAAGGACCGCGAATCGTCCTATTGTTTATCATTTTCACTTCTCTACTGTGTCTCTATCCTGGCACAGGTCTACAAACCTTCGTGATGAATTCCACAATTATCTAAAGTCTACAAACATTCGTTTCACACAGCAAGCGGGGTGCAGTCTATCCCTAGTACTCTTCCCCTTCCGGAGTATAGAAAGGCGAAGAAAAGACGCTTGCATTTGTCTCACTAATTATTCATTTCTCTTCATAGGCGGGGCAGTATAAAATCAATGCATTCTGGATCTCATTTTATTGCAGCAGTCATTGAGGCTAAAGGTTTTCTGCTGTGTCCAATCATTTGAGAGCCTATTCCTAACACACATTTCGATTATTGTCGCCTTTCCACTTTCTGTGCAACTTCTCTATTTTACAAGGAAAGCTGCTAATCTGCCCCATGGATGCACTCCTGGCAACACTTTGGTAATTCCAAATTATATACACGAGGGACTATTTTCTCGTGTAATTGCACATGATCTACATCTGAATATTGGTGAACACCCTTACAGGTGTGCACATGCACTTCAAAAACAATTCTGCACTGATGAAACATTTACCCCCTGGACATCCCTGCTCTGCTCTGTTACACATACTCCTCACCCTTAGAGCGAGATTTACTCACAGAAAATGTTGCACAATTGTGGGTTAATACTGCAGGCCAGTAAACGGTTTTCCCAGTTCCAAGGTCACCTTTTCTCAATACCTTGTGCTGGTATATCGAGACACATACATACATGCAAGTCTGATCTGCACTTGCGAATGATTCTGTGAATCAGAAATAACAGTGTTTTCCCTTTGCTAAAACACTTAGGGCGAAAATGTTGGCAGGTTTCGGTCTACGGCTATTCCGGGTGTGCTAGCATTTTCAGCTCTTCGCTACTTTCCTGCTCCTAGTATCCTGGCACTGTACAATTAATTCAAATGTCCTTGTGGAAGAAGGCATAGTAGGGCATTCCCTTGTTACTGAGGTTGACTGTTTAGTCATTAACGAGACATAGCTTTCCTTTTATCTTTCAGTTCACTGCCCAGTTTAGATTTACCGAGCTTATAAAATCAGTTTAGATTTACCGAGCTTATAAGGTCTAGTGTTCAAGCTGTCCTTAATGATATCCCAGCTTGCATTTTCGCTCCACCATGCGTCCTCCCATTACATGTGCCTTCCTCATTAAATACCCTGCATGACAAGCCACTGATTTAGTATGTGCTGCATCTCACAATCACTAGAGTCCCAGATCAGCTTTTCCCTAGAGCCCTTTCATGGGGGCCTGTTTCTGCCAGCCTCTCGGCATGCAGTTCTTGCCATTTATTAATTATAAAAGGCCCTCTCACAGAAGGTATCTTGGTGCTATTTGATTAATGAAAATCTCTAGCTTGAGAACAGGGAGTCCTTCAAGGCCTTCTGAACGTTGTCAGGCCGAGTTTGGAAACGGCTAAGGAGTTACCCCAGATGGAGGCTGCCGGAATTGAGAAAGGCAAGATCAAGAGTTTGTAAGCAGCAGTATACCTACAGACTAGGGAGGCTAAAAAGGACAGCGTAAACTCATGGCACAGATTAATTCAACCACTCCATTCATCACTTTTTTGTATCCTTCATTGTGACACCACAATTATGACGGGTATCTCCAGACATGAGTCCCCTGCTCACCGAGCCACTAGAACCAACCTGCACCTGACTGGAGAGTCAGTCTATGGTTGCTTGTGTTAGAGTTCAGAGAGCACCTCGCTTGACAGTTCCTATCGGCACAGGAACAAAGGGGATCTGCATCAGGCTGGGTCTAATCTGCAGTGGCTCGGTGGGAAAAAAAAGATGGATTCGGATGTGGCCTAAGCAATTACCAACGGCTGAGATTAAATGAAAACATTCCAACCATCACTGTTTTGTAATCTTCATTATGGCACCCTAAGCACGATGGGTAAACTCAGAGGTGGGTCCATGCTCAGTGTACCCCTAGAACCAATCTGCACCTAACTGAAGAGGCTCAAATAGACCGAAACCTGCCTTGGTACCAAGTGAAATTATCTAAACACAATTTGGGATTTTCATTCATGGAGGGAAGCTGACGTCAGGGGTCAGAAAAAAAGGCCAATTATCAGTACATACATTATTTTTCCGTATTTTTACACACAGTTCCTACATTGGTCCCCATGTAAGTAATAGGATTTTATTTGAGCACTTCTGGTGGTGTGCACTTTGTGTTTCTTCTCGGTTCTATCAGGCAGGTTTAACTTCATGTTTTAACCTATATTTTTGCCCATGCTCTAAGGCTCTTTATTTAGTTTTCTTCTGTACTCTTTCACCAGGTGTCCCTTACATTGTTTGGTCCTGATGAGATCCCATATCCTGTAGTGGGTCGAAACGTCGTCGACAATATCAAACTTGGCTTTGTATCCCAATTCTTTGAATGGAAGGGTTAGTTTAGGAAAGAGCATTTGGATAAGACTCCTGATCAATTATAAAAAAAAATTAAAAAAATCTATTGAGAGACAAAGAAGGAAGTGGAGATCAGAGCCTCCTTAGCTAATATGCTGTCAGCATTATCAAAATATTGTCATGGCTTTTTCAATTAAATTTCACTAACAAAAGCTTGATTGATCCCTAGCAGATTTTTCCCCTCAATGTGTTAAGTGAGCTGAAGGGAAAAAAATCCCAAAGGCATTCCCTGAGGAAAGACATTAGTGATGGAATGAAAGTTCAAGAGAACTTTGCAAGGTTGGGCTTTATAAGTAGAGAGTTTAATTGAGGAATTTTGAAGGAACACTGAGCCGTGGCATCAGCTGGAAGGCCTTGAAAATAGATCTCAGTGCTCCAATATCAAGATTAAAGAAGTCACTTTCCAGGCGGACTCATGAAAATTGGAGGACTACGTTATTAGGCTATTCCACCATGTAGCACTGGATCTTGCGGAGCAGGACATTACACTGGATCGCACCCACAGAGCAAGCTGCCCTGCTAAGTCTCCTGGCATGCCCCAAGACATTCTGACTTGTCTCCACTATTATAGGCAAAAAGAATCTATAATGGCAGCTGTCCAGGATCAAAATGCCATCGACTTTGAAAGGTCCGGTTGAACCAGGGCCTATCCCCCACCACTTCGCAATGCTGTAGAGTGCTGAGGCCTGTCACAGAATTTTTACAAGCACGAAGGATTCAAAACAGGTGGGGGCACCCCTTTCGCCTTACGTTTGTATGGAACAACGAGTAATGGCGCGTGCGCACTCTGGAGGAAGCCATGCACTATTAGATATATACAAACTGAAGGATGCCAATTCACCTGGGGCCCCGCGGAGCTCCTCTCACTCTTTGTCTGGCACACGGCACTCTGCGTGCCCGAAAATAAAGCAGCTTAGCAAACCCATAGAAACAGAAAATCACAAGCAGAGGGCAGCCCCCCTACACCAACTTCAACACCAGGAAAGCGCGTCCGAACCAGACAATGACAAAAAGCCAGACCTCTTGTCGTACCTCGGCCCCGTGGCTCCTGCTCTGTTACACACAGGCTTGTTCGCTTTTCTGATCAAGTAAGGGATAGCCCGGAGACCATGTTCCTCCACACCAGGTTCTGTCATTTTCAGCGGCGGTGTTCTGCATACACCTCAACTGATGCACGGACATTCCTGGCAGCCACAGCATGGACCCCATCTACGCCAGTTATTGTGATCCCAGGAGGGGAGCGCTTCAGTTATGTTGATTATTGTTCTCTGTTCTACCCCCCCATGCCTGGCACCTCACATCCAGACTCGCCTGCACATGCTTAGAACACGCCATTTGAACAACAAAAGGAACTCTCCTTGCTTGTTTGCCCCCCACATGCTCGTCTATGCTTTGACATATGGTTAAAATATTCTGCTGTAATGTTAGAGGCGTTAACGTGCCGGTATAGAGCTTGGCACTCCTATATATTCTAAGGGAATTCTAGTGCGATATGATATCTGCAGTATTCAAGAAACACATCTCCTTAAAGCAGACTGGAGGTGCTTGCGATCCTGGTGGTTCGATCGCCCGTATTTTTCCGTCCTGCAAGGGGAAGAAAGCAGAGGTAGTGGCCTTACTGGCCACACACTTCCCGGTAAAAGTCATCCAGACACAGGCGGAAAATACCTGGTATGCTCCTGTCCTTGCGCATTGCCATGAAGATCTACACGTTTACACTGGCTAATATATATGCCCAAATGAACATCAGGAGGCCTTCATCCTTGACACCGTGGGACGAGGGATTATACCCTCTCAGCAGCCCATCAGACATACGCCAGGATAGATTTCTTCCTTACATCCCCGTGCCTCTCTGCAGCCACCATGACGGTGACAATACATGTGGCCGCCCTTTCAAATCATTCTCCTGTCTGCATCACGCTTCAGGTGTCAGGCTTCACACCTCCACACTGCACTTGGCGCCTCAATCACAAACTCTTGACATACAAATCCACCATATCTGAGGTCATGGAAGCCATTCACACCTTTTTAGACATTAATGACACTGACACTTCCATAGCTTTGTTATAGGGCACTCTGAAGGCAGTGATTTGGGGCCACCTTATAGCTATCGCCGCCCGACTCAATAGGGATAGAAAGAACAAGCGGATCTGCTTAGAGGGACGGGTAAAGAGTTAGAGGAGGCACATAAAAAATGAAGCTCACACAAAGTAAGGCGCCAATTCACAATGATGCGTAAACAACTTCAGGCACTACATATGGACAAGGTGGAATATGCCCTTCTGTGTACTAAGCAGAAATATTATGCAGAGGGCAACAAAGCGGGCCGCCGGTTGGCTCACTGCCTATGGGCTCAGGCCCTTAAACAATGAGTGGCCGAAATTGAGGGACCGCAAGGCGCCAGACAACACCAAGATGAGCAAATTGCCCAGGCCGTTCAACACTTCTGTGCCACCTCGAGGCGCTCGAGAGGGAGGATGCGGAGTCCTTCTTGGCGCAGGTCCTCTTGGACCGCATCCCTCAAGATAACTCCTCGAAACTACACAGGACAGGGGGTGCTTGCGACTATTAGCAGACTACAACCAGGCAAAGCACAGGGCTACGACAGTTACACGTCTGAATTTTATAAAATATTCGCAGCACCCCTAGCTCCTCCCTCTCCTTGCGTGCCTTTACAACTCATTCAGCACTACCGGTAACCTCACAGACACCATGAAAACGGCTACCATTTCAGTGATTCCCCAAACCGGGCAAAGACCCTGTGCTCTGTTCCTCCTACTGGCCGATTTCTTTATTAAATGTTGACGCCAAGATCTTTACTACCATCCTGGCAGCCAGCCTTGCTCCATACATGCAGAGTCTGGTGGATCCTGACCAGTCTGGGTTTGTACCCGAGAGAGGCTGCTGTGATAACACCAAATGCCTCAGCCACATCCTAGACAAAACCCAGCACTCCTGTATACCTTCCCTTCTGTTATCAGTCAACGCCGAGAAGGCATTCGACCTAGTGCACTGGCCATACCTTCAATTAGTGCTCAATAAAATCGGCCTTGGGCAGCGGTTCCATCGCTGGATCTGGTGCAGCTACACAGGCCTCACGCCGACAGTTTAGGGTCAATGGCCTGATGTCGCAACTCTTTGACATAACTCGAGGCACCCGTCAGGGCTGGCCCCTGTCCCTGCTTCTCTTTGCCCTTTACATGGTGCCATTTGCAGAAAGAATCCGTAGGAATCCTACTATCACAGGTATATGCATGGGGGGAAAGAACACAAGCTCGCCCTATATGTGGATGATGTTATGCTTGCCCTCACACACCCGAATAATTCTCTACCCCCACTGATGAGAGAGTTAGAGGCACTTGGAAAAGCATCAGGGTTGAAAGCCAACATTCAGAAATTGCATGCACTTAATCTTACTGTAGAATTAAAAAGTCCCTAAATACAGCAAAAAACATTCAATACACAAAGAATACCAATCTTAACTAATACTGGTGGTTATACAATTATCAAATTAGGAAGACATCACTAAAATACCATGTTGAGGAATCAAAGTATATCATAAAAACCAGCAGGTTTGCATATAATGTTTATTCAATACATTTATAAAAAACAATACCATAAAAACATTTCATTAAAAAATATAAGGCAAATTATCATAAAAACATCATATCAAATACATAATCTTGAGAGCACAGATATCAAATACATAATCTTGAGAAAACAGTTGTCGACGCAGCGTTTCGGTGAATACGTAGAATAGACACCTTCTTCAGGACAGTTTTCTACATAACCAAAAACATATATTTAGTATAACACATTGACTCCACAATTCTATTTGACAATCATAATTATTTTTTTAAATTTTTTAAAAACAATTCTCCAATATGACATTTTATATCTCCTATTATAACCACCACAGTAAAATCTAGTATCCAAAACTACAAACTCTCGAATTACTTGAATTAAAAACGAAGATAACAACCTACCTAACAATTCTGCAGACGATGTTAGCGTTTGATAAAACTAACACATCTGGTGGTTACCCTCAGTCTGAATTAAGAATCTTGAAGACAGGAGATTAATGATATTCTCCTCTTCAAACCGAAAGCCCTTACATGAACAAGGAATTTTTTATTTTTTTTTCAAGTGCTGATTGCAATAGTAAATCATACTAAACATAAAAATTAATAATTACAATGGTATACCTTATGGTGCAAAAAATACGTTCTGTAGGTATGTATACTGGTGCCACCGTTGTTTGGCTAGGGTCCGGGTGCTATAAAGCCAAACCATGAATATTTAGTATTATTACTAGTATTGTACCCAAAATTCAAAGTCAAATAAAGAACCCAGCTTACCTAATATAAAGGAGCTGAATATTGCCAACCGATGTAGGATTAATCAATTTCTACGATTTGGGCTGGTGTGCCACTTATTAAATACGTAGTCCCACAGGTGGGTAGATTTGCAGCCAATGGTCCTGGCTTCTTATATATCACCTATAACAGGATATTGCTTGATCAGTATTGCAATTTATTGTCCAGATTGTTGGGCATACAGGCATATTCTATTATAATCCCTGTTTTATAAGGCCCCAGTCTATCAACCTACTGTCTATGTAAGCCCTCCGTGCTGGTATCAAAAGAATAGAGGCTGAGAAGTTATTCCAGCAATAGATAGACACTATGCTGCCATAATATTACATAATTATACACACGAGTATATCTAAAAGGACTCCCACTCCTCATAACTACAGATGTAAAATTCGAATAAAAATCTCAGCCATAATTAACCAATATAAGCAATGCTTATGTGATTTACAAATTGCAAATTACACCACATCGTATATAGCAACTATTGGTATGCCGCAATTAGTAACGAACTAAATGTAGATCATAGCTCCAAGTTAATAACATTTAAAAAAAAATTTATAATAACTTTGTTATTATTAAAATGCGAGTATAATTAACAAAAAGCAAAGCCAGCAACCCGTTGGGTGCCCTCTGAACCGCCGTGCCGCTTATTTGCCATCTACCGTGATACTGCTAATGCCAGGAAAACCAAAAGCGGCAAAAATCACTCATACACTGACCCATAAATATGTATGAGTGATTTTTGCCGATTTTGGTTTTCCTGGCATTAGCAGTATCACGGTAGATGGTGTGACGGCTCTTTGACACACAGCCGACCACATACTGGCCCTATATTGGGTATCTCTGCCGTACGTTGTTATGCCACTAAACAACGGCATTAGGCAAAACAGCAGCAAATAAGCGGCACGGCGGTTCAGAGGGCACCCAACGGGTTGCTGGCTTTGCTTTTGTTAATTATACCCGCATTTTTATAATAACAAAGTTATTATAATTTTTTTAAAAATGTTATTAACTTGGAGCTATGATCTACATTTAGTTCGTTACTAATTGCGGCATACCAATAGTTGCTATATACGATGTGGTGTAATTTGCAATTTGTAAATCACATAAGCATTGCTTATATTGATTAACTATGGCTGAGATTTTTATTCGAATTTTACATTTTAGTTATGAGGTGGGGGTCCTTTTTAGATATATTCGTGTGTATAATTATGTAATATTATGTCAGCATAGTGTCTATCTATTGCTGGAATAACTTCTCAGCCTCTATTCTTTTGATACCAGCACGGAGGGCTTACATAGACAGTAGGTTGATAGACTGGGGCCTTATGAAACAGGGATTATAATAGAATATGCCTGTATGCCCAACAATCTGGACAATAAATTGCAATACTGATCAAGCAATATCCTGTTATAGGTGATATATAAGAAGCCAGGACCATTGGCTGCAAATCTACCCACCTGTGGGACTACGTATTTAATAAGTGGCACACCAGCCCAAATCGTAGAAATTGATTAATCCTACATCGGTGGCAATATGCAGCTCCTTTATATTAGGTAAGCTGGGTTCTTTATTTGACTTTGAATTTTAGGTACAATACTAGTAATAATACTAAATATTCATGGTTTGGCTTTTAGCACCCGGACCCTAGCCAAACAACGGTGGCACCAGTATACATACCTACAGAACTTATTTTTGCACCATAAGGTATGCCATTGTAATTATTAATTTTTATGTTTAGTATGATTTACTATTGCGATCAGCACTTGAAAAAGAAAAAAAAATTCCTTGTTCATGTAAGGGCTTTCGGTTTGAAAGGAGATATCATTAATCTCTGTCTTCAAGATTCTTAATTCAGACTGAGGTAACCACCAGATGTGTTAGTTTTATCAAACGCTAACATCGTCTGCAGAATTGTTAGGTAGGTTGTTATCTTCGTTTTTAATTCAAGTAATTCGAGAGTTTGTAGTTTTGGATACTAGATTTTACTGTGGTGGTTATAATAGGAGATATAAAATGTCATATTGGAGAATTGTTTTTAAAAATTAAAAAATAATTATGATTGTCAAATAGAATTGTGGAGTCAATGTGTTATACTAAATATATGTTTTTGGTTATGTAGAAAACTGTCCTGAAGAAGGTGTCTATTCTACGTATTCACCGAAACGCTACGTCGACAACTGTTTTCTCAAGATTATGTATTTGATATCTGTGCTCTCAAGATTATGTATTTGATATGATGTTTTTATGATAATTTGCCTTATATTTTTTAATGAAATGTTTTTATGGTATTGTTTTTATAAATGTATTGAATAAACATTATATGCAAACCTGCTGGTTTTATGATATACTTTGATTCCTCAACATGGTATTTTAGTGATGTCTTCCTAATTTGATAATTGTATAATCACCAGTATTAGTTAAGATTGGTATTCTTTGTGTATTGAATGTTTTTTGCTGTATTTAGGGACTTTTTAATTCTACATATATTCCCCCTGTCCCTGACTGGATTTTAGGGGACCTCCCTTGTGGTTTTCTTAATCTTACTGTTCCAAAGACTGACTGACTCATGTGTATCTTCCCATTTACCTGGACCACCCAAGAGGTTGTATATCTGGGCCTTCACATTCACTCTAAACCGGCTCGCACCGCCGAGAGTAACTATGCAGTGCTCCTATCTACTGCGCCCTCTGATCTCCTTTCTTGGAAAGGTTACGCTCTCTTCTGGCTGGGAAGGGCGTAACCCTACTGACCAGGATACTTTATGTCATGCAGACCCTGCCATTGCAGCCTCCCCTGCAAACAAACTGAGCAAATTCCACCACCTTATCGAGGACTACTTCTGGCGGGTAAAAAGGTCAGCATGGCGAAAAAACAGTCATACCTGGCTTCAGCAGAGTGGGCTGGGCATTCCACATGATACTATCAGGCGGCGCAGCTCCGTTATTTAGTGGAGTGGGCTAGACCCATACGGAGAAGAACTGGTGCTTTATAGATCAGGCAGTCCCCGGGAACCATACCTGGAAGGTGCCGTAGCTGCCCAAACCCCATAGGCCACCCGGGGTGTATATTTCTCCTGTGCTCAGGGCGACGATGGTACGTGGGACATGGTGCAAATATCAAGGAAACTATCCACCCGCATCTCGCCCCAAACCCCGATAATAGGGAACCCCGACTTTGCACCTGCATATCAGGGGATGGCATTCGCAAAATGGCAGCAGGCTAACTGTAAAAGAATAAGCGACCTCTTTGATCAGGATGGGCTGATGGACTTCGCGCAGATCCGCCTTAGCTACGATATCCCTCTCACCGCGCACTGGCTATATGCAGCGGTCCGTCATTGGGTAACACAACCGTCCATACATCCACACACTACTCGACCCCTCCTGCCATTCGAAAAGTGGGTACTCACCCAGCACGCAGAGAAGTGCCTTCTCTGCGACATCTATGCCTTTCTCAATGCCCCACTGTCCCACACCAAATCGGCAGCACAGCAACAATGGGAATTGGAATGTGAACTTTCTTTTACCCCAAAAGAATGGTCGGACATTTTGCGAAGAGTCTACACTTCTGCTCGTAGTGTCTCGGGTAAAGAGACACTTCTTAAGCTTGCATACTACTGGTATTACAAGTGGAAGCAGGGCAGGGATGCAAACTGTTGGAGAGAATGCCGACAGACAGGCACACTGACATCTCCTCTGGCACTGCCCCAAACTGCAGCAATACTGGGCTGAGGTCCTAGTCGCCATTAATAAGATGTAAAATACGGATCTCCCCAGGTTTCCCAGCTATATACTTCTAGGCCTTCCTAACGCCCTGACCTACCCTTTGAGATCGGCGAAGGGACGAACTATTACCTTGGCCCTTTGCACAGCCAAACAAGTCATATTGTTGCGTTAGGGAACGGCAAAAACACCTACACAACTCGACTGGCTATATAAGCTATGGGAACTTCTTGGCATTGAAAAATTGACGGCGGTGGTTGACCAGAAGATGCCACAATTTGATATGGTCTGGGGCCCATGTGTAAAGTTCCTCCCCCACAAATTCAGGGAATTAACATGCCGCATACTTACGCATACTACGCCTCACTCACACAGAGCAAAGTGCTGAATGAGACAGCACTGGTGGACTTCTTACCCACTCCTAACTCACGTCTCAGGCATTGTGAACGCCCTCTAAACTGGGGGTTGTCGAGCAGGCCTTATCCACCCTCATGATTTCCTTTCCCTCTTCCTACGTATACTGCCCCTCCCTTTCCCAGTCACTTTCTCCCTCCTCGTCTTGTCTCCTATTGTCCCTCACTGGCCAGTGGATGTAGGTGAGATGTTGTAATGTTTCTTTTTAAAACTAATAAAATGGATATAAACCTAAACGTATAACTTCTTGTAGAAGTTAAAACATCTATTTACAAAATTTACAAAAGAATTTTAAAGCACATAACAGATGCCACTTTGAAATATCATGTACATTATTGGACTCAGTTTTTTTTAAACCACCAACACTTCATAGAATGCTGCAACTCAAAAAATTTAGGAGACCTGATGGGACAGTCCAGGCTGGACTGTTCCTATTGGAGCCGGACAAAAGCTGATTTGCTGGCTGGTTTCTGTCTGAGGTACCACAGTAGGTAAGAAACAATGAACTGAGCTGAAGCTCAGAGTATTTACCAGTAGCTGAGATTAATTCAGGCAATCCATCCATCACTTATTTGTTTGCTTCAGTGCGATGCCCTAGGTCCAGCGGGTATGCCCAGATGTGTTCCTGTGCTCACTGTACCATAGGACTCAACATGCACCCTACTGACGAGGCTCAGATAGGCCAAAACTGGTCTGGTTTGCTTGTGCTCCTGTTTAGAGAGGGTCTGACCTGCAGTTTGTTCTGGACTATTCCTACTGGACAAGTAGCACAGTACATGGCCAATTGCCAATACTGATTCCTATCTGAGGAGGTATGGTGGGCAGAAAAAGTAATCCAAAAGACGATGGACTGGATTGCAAGAGTAATTACTAACGGTTGAGATTAATCCAAATAATCCTCGCATCACATTTATTTATTTCCCTCAGCATGTCAATCGCTAGAATAGTCGGTAAAATATCCTTTCCATTTCATAGCCGCCCAGGGATATTGTACCCGTTTTGATCCTTTCAATGCCATAACCTCAGGAGTGACAGATTAAGAGCATATTCATCTCAGCACCCACTTCTGGTTCCACTTTGCAAAAACAAACCCCTTTAGCCAGTGGATGTTTACCTCCGTTTATCGTTGAAGAAGTTTGGTTTGTCGGCCTGAACGATTACAACATCGAAAAGGTCCCTCCAGTCCTTTCCAACAATGAAATTCATGCCTTTGTCCCTGCAAAGTAAAACATCCATGTGTTATCATAGAAGCGCTGCCTGGTAACACAGTTTATGAAATCTCACAATGCAAAAACATGTTTAGTTTCGTCATGTTTGTATCCTTAAATATCAGACAAAGTTTTTTTCATTCAATCCTAAGGGATTCGAACTTTAAAATGTTCCAATTTTAAAACAGATTTATTGAAAATGACTTGAAATGAGGCTCGTTCAATAATGCCATTACAAAGTTCGTTTTAAAAACATAATTTACACTGATACTCCAAACAGCAACAGACTGAAAAAGAAAGTTCTTTGGTGACAGCAGCAGTTTGAGCACGATTCAAGCATACCAGTGCGTATCAACTTCACTTGCCCCTTTTTGGTCCCTCTTACATCAATGACCAATGCATTCGTTCGTCAATTATTTAAAAACAGGAGAATATTCCACACGTATTTATCCAGCATCCTTAATTTGTATAACTTGGTAACTCCCGCCCAATCCGTTATCTCCACAGTAGGAAGTTCTACTTGGTCTCTGGTATTTATTGCAAATGCTTCCCTTAGTTGCTTGTGGTGTTCAGACCCTGGGATTATTCAGCTCGTCACTGTGTGTTAATAACCACTGGTGGTTCAATGAAGAGGGGGTCGTGGGTCTATGCTGCTTTTACAATATTAACAGACGAAGAAACAGTGAATAATCCTAGATGTTAGAGGCCAAAATTCAGAAACGAAAGGTGAGGCAAATAAACACAAAGGAAGAAGTGTAAATGACCGAGGTGCACAGTAATCCAGCTACTCTGAGACCACATAACCGACCAGAGATTCGGGAAAAAGCTTACAACCTATTTGGAGGGGAAAAGCGGATTCTATACAGGATCAAGCACCAGGCCCTGTAGCCTGACCTTTCCTACAAGAGAAGAGAAGCAAATCCATCCCATTGATCAGACAACTGGACCAACAACTGCCCTAATAAACTTCCCCAGTGCTTGGTGTCAGGTGGCTCTAACAATTCCATCCCTGTAGACAGGGCTTAAGAGGACAACTTGACACATTCTAGCATCCTTGAACCATCATTTTAGGGTCGACCATTTCAGAACTTTTAATCTGAGCCTATGCGCCAAACATGCTTTAAGTCTTTAAGTCTCTGACAGATTAGGAATATATTTAAAACGGGAACCTTAAAATGCATAAATAATTTCTGACTCAAGTCATTATTGCAAATTCTGTCCAAAGCCACTATTGTTAATCTTGCTGACACTTGTAAGCCAGCACACAGACAGTTGTGGCTTAGCAGGCATTGTATCGCTTCAGTGTGGAAATACTCAACGGCAACCAATGTCTTGTGAAATTTACTATAAAGTGTCAGAGGTTTTTGCAGGGCTGCCTCAACTCCTACTAGGCTCATCATGCAAATCTTACCTGTATTCTTTGGGACCCTTTTTCTGATACAGTCGACATCCTTACTCCACTTGCCCCTTTCTTTTTTCAGTCACTATATCTTTGATGACACTTAATGATTTCAGAAATGCATCTACTGTGAAAACCGTTCTTGTTCGTTGAAAGGATTGTCATCTTTTTCTGCAGTGTGCACAGAACTTTATTATGGTCCCATTACTGTAAACATTATACACCATCCAATTGGTAATTTATCAATTTACTTGATTTTTGCTCACATTTTATATAAAGCATCTGGAATTTCTCTTACACTCTAATCCTGTAAGGCCGGTCTCTTTTAATGTAGTTCAGACCTAAATAGCATCTCTTTAACTTATCCTCAATCAATACAGGAAACATACTCAATCCTTTCCTTGTATCGGGCATCATCTCCATCAAGTACTATATTACTTCTGCGTATAATTTTTAAACTACTATTGCATACTATCAAGGGATCCAAATCAGATCAGCTAGGGTCTTGCCACCACTAATTATCGATACAAAAGGGGATGATGGACGGAACGTTTGAGCCAATCAAACACTCACCCCCAGTCAACTGATCTGGGTTTAATCCATCATCATTCTTTAGCTCACTCCACCACCCCAGTTCAGACATGGCCATATGCAAATCAGTCTGACCCTGTGCCTCATGGGAACAGTCCAGCCCGAACTGCCAAGCCATGTCTTCCCTGGACCGGAAACAAGCATCCTAGGACCGGTTTCTGGCATTTCAGCCGTCATCAGCCAGGCTTGCTTGAATCCAGTGGCAAAGTGAGCAAGGGACCCACGTCTGGGCATACCCCCGCCAACTTAGGGCGACCAAAGCGATACAAAAGGGGATGATGGACGGAACGTTTGAGCCAATCAAACACTCACCCCCAGTCAACTGATCTGGGTTTAATCCATCATCATTCTTTAGCTCACTCCACCACCCCAGTTCAGACATGGCCATATGCAAATCAGTCTGACCCTGTGCCTCATGGGAACAGTCCAGCCCGAACTGCCAAGCCATGTCTTCCCTGTACCGGAAACAAGCATCCTAGGACCGGTTTCTGGCATTTCAGCCGTCATCAGCCAGGCTTGCTTGAATCCAGTGGCAAAGTGAGCAAGGGACCCACGTCTGGGCATACCCCCGCCAACTTAGGGCGACCAAAGCGATACAAAAGGGGATGATGGACGGAACGTTTGAGCCAATCAAACACTCACCCCCAGTCAACTGATCTGGGTTTAATCCATCATCATTCTTTAGCTCACTCCACCACCCCAGTTCAGACATGGCCATATGCAAATCAGTCTGACCCTGTGCCTCATGGGAACAGTCCAGCCCGAACTGCCAAGCCATGTCTTCCCTGGACCGGAAACAAGCATCCTAGGACCGGTTTCTGGCATTTCAGCCGTCATCAGCCAGGCTTGCTTGAATCCAGTGGCAAAGTGAGCAAGGGACCCACGTCTGGGCATACCCCCGCTGTTAAAGATTGCAGGAATCGCTGTTAGCATGAGCTGAAAGCCATTTTGTACTTGGCAGCCATTTTAGTTAGCCATGTGCTCGCCATGTGCTTTCTCCCTCTTCCAGAGTCTTGCACATGCTCAGAGAGGCCTAGCTGGTAGAATGCACCTGCTCCTAGTATAGAACTGTCAGGCTATTCTTACTGATGTAAGCAGTTTAGTCTCCCCTCCCACTTTGTGGAGCAAGCAAATTTTGTATACCCATATTAGTCAATAAGCATGCTTGTATGTGCTAGGACCTCCCCTTGATTTTATGCTGACTATATAACAAATGCATATATAAGGACCCTGTTCTCTGCACTCATTAGAATGCCTCCTACAGTGGCCTGCGGGTACCGTAAGATGCAATCTCCCTCATCTGAGGTTAATAAAACATGTTTTTTGATATTACAGCTTCTGTGCCAATCTCTTCTTTGTTGGTCTTAAGGACCAGATGTATCAGTGAACCCCTAAGAAGGTTTTTATTTCTACAAATGGCACCCGAAAGTGGACCTCATCGGTGCAGCGGCTATCCAAGGGAGTGGTCTTGAAGGGAGACAGGAATCTACTGAGGAGTACAGGACAGGAATCTACTGAGGAGGTACCCTGCGCACGGAGATTGTTTGTCTTCCAGCCCAGTATATTTCTGGTCTTCCTGATCTGATCCTCCAAGTGTTTGCCGCTCCCGACTGAGAACTTCTTTGGCGTGAGTATTTTAAAACGACCGTTAGGTCACTCAGAACTTGGCAGTTGGAAGCTGGAGACTTTGGTTTGGTAAGGTTGCTAAGGCAACACTTTTGTTTGGAATGACTTGGCCAAGATTTTGGTTTGTTTGTTTGTTTTGCTGCAGCAAAAGAAGGCAGGTAATGAGGAGATTTTTCTCTAACTTTGAAAACTTGAACGGCACACATTGTGTTAAGTGTCACTTGGAGTATAATATTATATATGCTATAATATTCTTGACATGCCTGCTTCTAGCACACTTCGTAGAAAGTGTTGCTGTCTTGGAGGTACCGATATGGATTTAGGAAGTACTCAGCTGACTCCCTCAGAGGGGATACCTAAATAGGTTTAGGTATAGTAAAAAGATATTTCTTCCTTGGTGACTAAGTACCCCATGGAACTAAATATGTACATAAAACGGATCCGGATCTGCGCACTTAGTAACATTCATAAGTGGTGATATGCAGAGCGCTTTTTGAGTGTTCTACCAGCCAAAACTGGCGAATTTGGTGTATTTTGGCTTCTTGACCATGGAACAGTTTTTTGGGCTACTTTTGAGAGCTCTTCTTGTAAATATGACTTACAATTAGTATTTACAAATAGGTTGGTCTTGCGTACAGTTTGTAAGCTGTCTTAAAGTCCTAAGTATTGATTTGTGGGTTAAATATGTGTTAAACTGTCTATGTGGGGTTTGTGGTTTGACATTGGTAATATTTGTGTGAGTACTCTTTGTGTAAGAATGGCTAGCTTTAAGCGCGCTGTGTTGTGTACTCTGCGTGTATGACCCCCTTCTGTAACTGTCTGAATGAGCTCAATGAGTTTGTTTATGTTTTTTTGCTGTCATCATTCTGTTATGCAAAATGTCATTTAGTTACTTACATATTAAATAAAAATCCAGAAATGAATTATATAACATATGCTAAACAGCTGCATGTTACTATTAAATTGACAGAGTACGACACTATACATGTGTGCAAATTGCCACAATGCTAAAGATAAAATTAGAATTCGTATTCAATAGGATTAAAATAGGCCTCATACAGAGGAAGGAAAACGAAATTGTGTGTTTTGTAATCAATAGACTAAAATACACGTTACAGCATTTTCCTTAAATACATTGTATTAGACATTAAAAGGCAAGCACATCATTTGAGTGAATTTGGTCGTTGCTGAACTAAATACACATTATAGAAAGATAGATTTGACTGCATTGAAATGCCTCAGTTTTTAAATAGACTGTGACATGCTTTTCTTTCAGCACCCGAGGAAAAAGCTTTCCAACAGCTGTGTTTAAACTGACTAACTGAAAAGAAACTGTTTGACACAACAAATGGGGATTTAACTCTGTCAGGGTATTTCAAATAATAAAGGGGTTTTTCCAGAGAAAGGCGTGAAAATTCGACGCCTGCTGACAAACAACAGCTGCATAAATAGCATATGGCTATTCCTGATCATGGCCACAGACAGGAATGCTGAGTCAGCGAAATTTTAAGTCAGTGTAAAACTGGTATAAGGGCCTGCATTATTTTAAAAGTTTCAAAAAACCAGTTTCATTATTTTGGATAACAGAGAACAAAATTGAAAGTAGGGATTTCCTTTCTTAATGCCTTCTTTACATAAGTACATCTGTGGTTCTGATGTTAAATGATAACTGTCCCTTTAAAAAGTGGCGCAGACTTTTCCTGTTTCAAGTAAAGCTTCTGTGCTTAGGGTTATGAATGAATGCGTTTAAATATGATAGGCTACGAATGAAGCTTGCTTTTCAAATGTGGAATCATCAAAATGGTTGGTTTTGATTTACAAAAAAAAATTAATTATATGACAAAATATATATTATTAGAAATAAATGCTTTAAATTCGTTTTTTCATCTTTATAAAGCCTACTCATCATACTGTGAATTCCTAGCATCAAAGTTGGATTTAAGCAGTGCTGTACCGCATTAGCAGGAGCCTTAAATGTGAACTGTCACTTTACCCAGCCGTACAAAACTCATTTTTATAAGGGTATATCTTATACATTTCTGATTTCCCATTCCTGGGCTATCTAGAGAACACTGTGGGGGTTCCTATTATGCAAAAATATTGTAGGATATTCATTTTTTAGTGCTCCTACCACCAAAGTCGAAATTGAGCTAAATTCACATTTTTACAAGCAGTTCTACCACTCAATGCAGTTTTAACGTGCTCTCAGGCTTCAATAAAGTATATGCAAGTATAAAACAAACAGCTGATCTCTGTATTACTAGACTGCACACCACACACTATACACAAATGAAAATAAGTATACAGAAACCAGCAGACGTTATTATCCTACCTTTAAATTGCTGGCAAACACATCGGACAGGACTGCCTTTGAGCTGTGATTCTCCAGAGTTGCTTTGCATTACGACAACCGCATGGCAAGCCTTGCACACAAAAATGAGCAGCTGCTGAACGGGTCAAAGGTCGGAGTTCTGCATTTAGCAACTTAGCAGGGTGAAGGGTAATGTTTGCTGGGACACTTCGACCTTCGAAAAGTTTTTGAAAGACGAGATGATAGCGCAAAGAGAGAAAGAGAAGCTTTGCTTCCTATTTTTGGCAAACACACGTTTTGCGCAGTCATATGAAACGAAGGAAAACAGCCTTCAGTTGAGCATTGATCTGCCATGTATATAAAAATAATGGTTTTAGTTTAAAGAATACTGTGTAGGGGCTACGATAAGGAGGAAATGGATTTTAGTTTGCATTCATGCGCCCTCATGTTAATCTAGTACAATTGCTCAAGAAATTGATACATTGGTTTGTTTGTGGCCATTTGCTACAAATAGGGGTTGAGAGTGTTGACAGAAGTAAAACCTGTTTCAGGTTTTCCTACTGTCAAAATGGGGGAAGGAGGCTAGCTCCTCTACAAATTAAGGGTAGGCAAAATTATGTTTTCTCTCTTCTTTTTCTTACTTTTTTTAGTCTGTCTAAGCTGTCTGTGAAATAGCCATGAGACATTTCATTGGCTATTCAGTAATACTGTTTTAAAAATTGTTAGCATTAATAAAATGATAAAATCTATGTTATGTTACTGCCCATCCTGTATGAAAGAATGAGTAGAACAGATTGATGTTCCCTTATTTGATCTTTAAGGGGAACTGTATAGTGGGGGTTTCTGTTCAAAAATCTCAGGTGGCAATCCTATTATTGTTTATGTTATTCTCATGTTCTATACAGTTTTGCAAGGGCATTGCTAGTCTTTTATTAGCTAGTCTCTGTCAATAAGCTGACAGCCCTTATTAGAGCTGGAGATAGGGTTTTTCCTTTTGAAAATGATGTTGCATAGTCCAGATCGTAGAAAAGTACAATGCAGGAAAGACGCTCATGTGATTCTTAGCAAACATTTTGAAGGAAAATATTGTTTTATAGGAGTTTGTTTGTGATAACATGTTCTGCTGGAGAAAATGTACTCACTATGTTGAAGTTTAGTTCTTTTTGCAATAAGAATCCCTGTTAAATTAGCAGTTTTAGATTTTCCTGCTGCACCTATAACATGAGAGCATGGTCCTAAGCATAACATGTAAGAGAAATTATTTTACAAGTGTCTGCAGTCCTGTACAAGTAATGTAAAATCTATGAGTAAAAGTGTAGAACATTTCCTTTTTCTTGAAGGTTCTTCAGATTGGTAATATAGGAATACACCAATGTAAGTATTTGGAGTATGTCTGTATTGTTTTCTCTTTTCCTCAGAATTTAGTAAATGAACACAGACTTCCTTGGCTGTTTGGGATTGGGTGATGTATTACTCTTGTCAGTTCACCAAAACGTTCCTTTTATACTTGCCAATAGGTCCAGGGTTTTCTACTCTCAGATAGATGAAGTGGCTCTTGGGTGCCTTGCTAATGTATGGGGCGCCCGAGACTAAGTAAGTATTCTGAGACTATCCTCTCTGTTGTTCGATTATTTCTGTGCCTTGTCTAAAGACCTCTTGTTCTGTCCACCAATAGATATTTGCTGCCTTACAACCATTGCCAGAGGGGCCCGGACATCAGATCCAGCCTGGGAGTCAGCACCAGTCCAGTCTACAGTCAAAACAAAAGGAACCAGCATAGGCGTTGCTGGCAACTAGGACCTCAGTGAAGGCGGAAGCACTGGGACGTGAAGTGTGTACCCCTGCCACTGTCTTGGGCGAAAGACGGGGTTACAAATCAGGATGGAGAAATCTTTGTGTGGATCCAGTTTTTGATGCCCAGCTGAGAGAGTCACAGAACGACAAGGACGGCAAGGAGGCTTTTGCTTGAGGTGACCCCCTTTGAAACAAGGGTTGCTTCAGGCCTTTGAGTCCTGGTCCCAAGTGAATGCAAGTCTACGCCTTTGTTTGTTGATCAAGAGATGCCCGAGCACACTGGGTACAATTTGTGGCCCCAACAAAAGAGCAGTGCGCCAGAGGTGCAATACAGGAGTTATGGAAGGACTTGAGTTTAGGGTACAGGTGCTGTGCCCTTGGTGCCTGTTAGATTAAAGTGAAGAAAACTGGTGCACTGCCTGAGACACTGGACAGGATCATTGAGGGTATTTGCCCTGGGGGGTGATTGCCCTATCCTGAAAGAAAGACTTTTCCTTCTCTGTGATTCTTGAGTTGCGAGTTGTGCAGCTCCACCGTGGGAACAACAAGAGCCTGCCTGTGAGGCTCAAACGGACACAGGGAGAAGACTCCCCTCTGGCTGGTTGGTTCTACAAATTCCCAAGGACTCTTTTTTTGTTAGTAATGTACCCCTTTGGTCGTCCCATTTTTTTGGGAGGAGCAGCCCTTTGCGGCTCCTTGTCCTAATTCCTATGGCCCTGTGTGGTCCTCCTGGTCCCCTGGAGCCAGGATTGTTTTTGTAATAATATGTCTGATTGCTTTAATATTTTTTAAGAGTAATGTTTATTCTGCACGAGAAAAGTTCATCTGAGCATGTTACTTTACTCTTTCCTTAAGTATATTAATTGATAATTTAGCCCTCATAAAAAATACTGAGAAAGTCTATTGAAAATGTTTTTATTAGGTATGTGCTGTTGGCTATTTTGAAATTGACATAAATAGTCACTGAAATACATCAGAGCCCTGAAACTTAAAATTAGAGTAGATGGTTTTGGTATTTGCTTTCTGCTTAGGATTGGAAAATATTGAGATTTCTGTTTGAGATAATAGTCATTATTCTCTCTTGCTACCTGTATGACCCAATGCTCTGTTCACTTTGTACTCCTGCTTATACCTTGTATATACCTGCTTAATGAAATGTTTAGAATGTAAATGCCCACCTAGCATAGGATATTGATGAATTTATGAGAAGAAAATGTGCAAAATATTTTCTATGTCTCTACTAGATCATGGGAATGTCTTTAGCTCATGCTAAAAGGATCATCTGTTAAAGATTGCAGGAATCGCTGTTAGCATGAGCTGAAAGCCATTTTGTACTTGGCAGCCATTTTAGTTAGCCATGTGCTCGCCATGTGCTTTCTCCCTCTTCCAGAGTTTTGCACATGCTCAGAGAGGCCTAGATGGTAGAATGCACCTGCTCCTAGTATAGAACTGTCAGGCTATTCTTACTGATGTAAGCAGTTTAGTCTCCCCTCCCACTTTGTGGAGCAAGCAAATTTTGTATACCCATATTAGTCAATAAGCATGCTTGTATGTGCTAGGACCTCCCCTTGATTTTATGCTGACTATATAACAATTGCATATATAAGGACCCTGTTCTCTGCACTCATTAGAATGCCTCCTACAGTGGCCTGCGGGTACCGTAAGATGCAATCTCCCTCATCTGAGGTTAATAAAACATGTTTTTTGATATTACAGCTTCTGTGCCAATCTCTTCTTTGTTGGTCTTAAGGACCAGATGTATCAGTGAACCCCTAAGAAGGTTTTTATTTCTACACCGCCAACTTAGGGCGACCAAAGCGATACAAAGGGGATGATGGACGGAGCAGTTGAGCCAATCAAACACTCACCCCAGTCAACTGATCTGGGTTTAATCCATCATCATTCTTTAGCTCACTCCACCACCCCAGTTCAGACATGGCCATATGCAAATCAGTCTGACCCTGTGCCTCATGGGAACAGTCCAGCCCGAACTGCCAAGCCATGTCTTCCCTGGACCGGAAACAAGCATCCTAGGACCGGTTTCTGGCATTTCAGCCGTCATCAGCCAGGCTTGCTTGAATCCAGTGGCAAAGTGAGCAAGGGACCCACGTCTGGGCATACCCCCGCCAACTTAGGGCGACCAAGCGATACAAAGGGGATGATGGACGGAACGTTTGAGCCAATCAAACACTCACCCCCAGTCAACTGATCTGGGTTTAATCCATCATCATTCTGAGTGTTTGATTGGCTCAAACGTTCCGTCCAGCATCCCCTTTTGTATCGCTTTGGTCGCCCTAAGTTGGCGGGGGTATGCCCAGACGTGGGTCCCTTGCTCACTTTGCCACTGGATTCAAGCAAGCCTGGCTGATGACGGCTGGAATGCCAGAAACCGGTCCTAGGATGCTTGTTTCCGGTCCAGGAAGACATGGCTGGCAGTTCGGCTGGACTGTTCCATGAGGCACAGGGTCAGACTGATTTGCATATGGCCATGTCTGAACTGGGGTGGTGGAGTGAGCTAAAGAATGATGATGGATTAAACCCAGATTAGTTGACTGGGAGTGAGTGTTTGATTGGCTCAAACGTTCCGTCCATCATCCCCTTTGTATCGCTTGTTCGCCCTAAGTTGGCGGGATATGCCCAGACGTGGGTCCCTTGCTCACTTTGCCACTGGATTCAAGCAAGCCTGGCTGATGACGGCTGGAATGCCAGAAACCGGTCCTAGGATGCTTGTTTCCGGTCCAGGGAAGACATGGCTTGGCAGTTCGGGCTGGACTGTTCCCATGAGGCACAGGGTCAGACTGATTTGCATATGGCCATGTCTGAACTGGGGTGGTGGAGTGAGCTAAAGAATGATGATGGATTAAACCCAGATCAGTTGACTGGGGGTGAGTGTTTGATTGGCTCAAACGTTCCGTCCATCATCCCCTTTTGTATCGCTTTGTTCGCCCTAAGTTGGCGGGGGTATGCCCAGACGTGGGTCCCTTGCTCACTTTGCCACTGGATTCAAGCAAGCCTGGCTGATGACGGCTGGAATGCCAGAAACCGGTCCTAGGATGCTTGTTTCCGGTCCAGGGAAGACATGGCTTGGCAGTTCGGGCTGGACTGTTCCCATGAGGCACAGGGTCAGACTGATTTGCATATGGCCATGTCTGAACTGGGGTGGTGGAGTGAGCTAAAGAATGATGATGGATTAAACCCAGATCAGTTGACTGGGGGTGAGTGTTTGATTGGCTCAAACGTTCCGTCCATCATCCCCTTTTGTATCGCTTTGTTCGCCCTAAGTTGGCGGGGGTATGCCCAGACGTGGGTCCCTTGCTCACTTTGCCACTGGATTCAAGCAAGCCTGGCTGATGACGGCTGGAATGCCAGAAACCGGTCCTAGGATGCTTGTTTCCGGTCCAGGGAAGACATGGCTTGGCAGTTCGGGCTGGACTGTTCCCATGAGGCACAGGGTCAGACTGATTTGCATATGGCCATGTCTGAACTGGGGTGGTGGAGTGAGCTAAAGAATGATGATGGATTAAACCCAGATCAGTTGACTGGGGGTGAGTGTTTGATTGGCTCAAGCGTTCCGTCCATCATCCCCTTTTGTATCGCTTTGTTCGCCCTAAGTTGGCGGGGGTATGCCCAGACGTGGGTCCCTTGCTCACTTTGCCACTGGATTCAAGCAAGCCTGGCTGATGACGGCTGGAATGCCAGAAACCGGTCCTAGGATGCTTGTTTCCGGTCCAGGGAAGACATGGCTTGGCAGTTCGGGCTGGACTGTTCCCATGAGGCACAGGGTCAGACTGATTTGCATATGGCCATGTCTGAACTGGGGTGGTGGAGTGAGCTAAAGAATGATGATGGATTAAACCCAGATCAGTTGACTGGGGGTGAGTGTTTGATTGGCTCAAGCGTTCCGTCCATCATCCCCTTTTGTATCGCTTTGTTCGCCCTAAGTTGGCGGGGGTATGCCCAGACGTGGGTCCCTTGCTCACTTTGCCACTGGATTCAAGCAAGCCTGGCTGATGACGGCTGGAATGCCAGAAACCGGTCCTAGGATGCTTGTTTCCGGTCCAGGGAAGACATGGCTTGGCAGTTCGGGCTGGACTGTTCCCATGAGGCACAGGGTCAGACTGATTTGCATATGGCCATGTCTGAACTGGGGGTGGTGGAGTGAGCTAAAGAATGATGATGGATTAAACCCAGATCAGTTGACTGGGGGTGAGTGTTTGATTGGCTCAAACGTTCCGTCCATCATCCCCTTTTGTATCGCTTTGTTCGCCCTAAGTTGGCGGGGTATGCCCAGACGTGGGTCCCTTGCTCACTTTGCCACTGGATTCAAGCAAGCCTGGCTGATGACGGCTGGAATGCCAGAAACCGGTCCTAGGATGCTTGTTTCCGGTCCAGGGAAGACACGGCTTGGCAGTTCGGGCTGGACTGTTCCCATGAGGCACAGGGTCAGACTGATTTGCATATGGCCATGTCTGAACTGGGGTGGTGGAGTGAGCTAAAGAATGATGATGGATTAAACCCAGATCAGTTGACTGGGGGTGAGTGTTTGATTGGCTCAAACGTTCCGTCCATCATCCCCTTTTGTATCGCTTTGTTCGCCCTAAGTTGGCGGGGGTATGCCCAGACGTGGGTCCCTTGCTCACTTTGCCACTGGATTCAAGCAAGCCTGGCTGATGACGGCTGGAATGCCAGAAACCGGTCCTGGGATGCTTGTTTCCGGTCCAGGAAGACATGGCTTGGCAGTTCGGGCTGGACTGTTCCCATGAGGCACAGGGTCAGACTGATTTGCATATGGCCATGTCTGAACTGGGGTGGTGGAGTGAGCTAAAGAATGATGATGGATTAAACCCAGATCAGTTGACTGGGGGTGAGTGTTTGATTGGCTCAAACGTTCCGTCCATCATCCCCTTTTGTATCGCTTTGTTCGCCCTAAGTTGGCGGGGGTATGCCCAGACGTGGGTCCCTTGCTCACTTTGCCACTGGATTCAAGCAAGCCTGGCTGATGACGGCTGGAATGCCAGAAACCGGTCCTAGGATGCTTGTTTCCGGTCCAGGGAAGACATGGCTTGGCAGTTCGGGCTGGACTGTTCCCATGAGGCACAGGGTCAGACTGATTTGCATATGGCCATGTCTGAACTGGGGTGGTGGAGTGAGCTAAAGAATGATGATGGATTAAACCCAGATCAGTTGACTGGGGGTGAGTGTTTGATTTACTCAAACGTTCCGTCCATCATCCCCTTTTGTATCGCTTTGTTCGCCCTAAGTTGGCGGGGGTATGCCCAGACGTGGGTCCCTTGCTCACTTTGCCACTGGATTCAAGCAAGCCTGGCTGATGACGGCTGGAATGCCAGAAACCGGTCCTAGGATGCTTGTTTCCGGTCCAGGGAAGACATGGCTTGGCAGTTCGGGCTGGACTGTTCCCATGAGGCACAGGGTCAGACTGATTTGCATATGGCCATGTCTGAACTGGGGTGGTGGAGTGAGCTAAAGAATGATGATGGATTAAACCCAGATCAGTTGACTGGGGGTGAGTGTTTGATTGGCTCAAACGTTCCGTCCATCATCCCCTTTTGTATCACCACTAATTATCGAACATTACAAAAAGATGTCTTGCACTATCATTTATATCTCAAACTACTTTAGCAGACTCCGTTTTATCTCATCTGAACTGCTTGTCTGTTTAGGTTGATTATCCTGAACTAGTCTCCATTCATTCCAATTCATCCTTCATTGTTCAGCCCAAACGCTCTATAGGTTTTTGCATTCGTTGAACATCTCTTCTTATAAAGTTACTGAGTTATCATTTGCACTTCAATCGCATCGCTTCACAAGAATGTTATCAATGATGTCATGGAACATATCATAAGTGATGTAATATGTGGGGAAATTAGCAGTGAAAGGCGAAGGCACTAGTTATAGTTACTTGAGAGAACTATAACTGGTGAATTTCAGTGGTTTTATTTGTTTAAAATGGTATGTTTTGACTCACATTTTCACCTAACTATAACGTCAAGTCCAGGAGTAGCGAGAGTTCATCAGGGCAAAGCAGCAGGCTGTGTCCAAGGTATCATTGTCGCCAGGGAGGCGTCCACGCTGATGTCAAACTTAGATCGAGAAAATCTGGAGTTCCAGACACAGGAGGTCGTCGTCATAGATTGGGTGCGGGTCGCTGTGGAGCCCAGTGAAGATTTTTACCTTTGGACCTAGACAACATTTTGGCAGTCAAAAACCTCAAGCGGGACGAAGCTGCAGTCCGTAGCCAAAGACGGCTCCACGAGGCCACATACTGTCGCTAAGAGGTCCAGATGAAAAGGAATTGCTGCTGCTGAGAAGAACGTAGCTGGAGTTACAGCAAAGTCAGGCCATCCGGCGATGCACCTTGGGTGGATCGGCTGGCAAGTAGGTCCCAGAATTCTGTCAGTTATCCAGGAAGTTTTTAGAAAAAATTGTTTTAAGTCCCAAAATAGTTTTGGGTTAGGCTGCAGCAGCAACTCTAACACCACTTCCAAGGGTCCAGGACCTGGGCAGCACCACTTGGGGTGTTAGGACTCACTCCAGCAGAGGCCAGGTGCAGGGTTCAAGGCCTCAGAAGCTTGATATGTCCCTGTAGCCAACCAACTAACCCTTGGTGTCACTTCTGGTGGTCCTGGGCTCAAGGAGATGGTCCGGATCTCCTTCAAGCAGCAAGGCAGTTCTTCAAGCAGCAGGGCAGTCCTCTGGGGGGTCAGGGCAGTCTTCTGTGGGTCAAGGCAGTCCTTCTAAAGGCTTCCACAGGTCCAGGGGTATACTGAAGAGGGGTTCTGAGGAGTCAATATTTATGCCTGGTGCAAGCCTATGAAGTGGGGCGATTCCCTGTACTACCCGCACATTTTGTCCTGAAAAGGCCTTCCCTTCCTCTGCCAGGGCTGCAAGAAGTCTGCGATGACAAAAGGCTAGTGTCAGGGTCCTTTGAGTGTGCTGGAGGCAAGCCTGTTGAAGTGTAAGTGGGGCAGGGAACATCTCCACCCCCAGCCATCCAGGCAGGATGGCCCATCCTGTCCTGTACACACCACCTCCATTTTGTGTCCCTGCCTGGGAGGAATACACAAAGCCCAACAGCAGAGCCATTCCCAGTTGTGTGGCCCAGGACACTGGTAGCAGACATCAAATGGTTAGGCAGGAACATTTTAAGGATTTGTGGGGTCCTGGCAAGCTATATTTTGGGTCCCCCTGTTTGGAACAACTTTGAATTTATAACCCTCCCTTCAGCACATTCAAGCCTTTGTGATCCAAAACAATATTGAATAATATGTTAAACATCAGAAACAAGGGGCGGAAAAACAGCCAAAAGCTTAAGCTGCCAGTTTTCCACTGACCCAAAAGTACCAAAAGAAAGCTTCAAGAAGTACTGGTAAAGCCATTTCATTTTGCATTTGGATCTACTTGCAACAACATTTTATGTGGAATTCAGTGTTGAACCTTCTAATTACTCCCATTGCAAGAAAACACGCCAAGGGTGACTTGTTAGATATTTATTGGACTAGTGCTCATTATTAAAGTAAGACATATGCACATCCCCTTTCACAACTGACATTCTTGCCACAACCATTAAGATGAAAGTGCTGCTCTGCACCAGTTAGGACTGTGAAATGCACAGAGTCCTAATGCCAACAAAAACGAAGTCAGAGAACTGGAGGGGTGAAAGCAAAAGATTTTGGGAAATACCATGCCAAGGATGTCAGGTCTAACAATTTTATTTTATGTAGGAAGGGTGATGCAGTCCCTCTCCCTGAGCCTTCTATACGCCCCGGGTACCCTGTACGCCGGGGCTAATTTATTGATTTATTTATGTTTTTAAAGGGGAGGGGGCGTAGGGCCCCATCAACAGGGCCAATTTTCCTTTTTTGAGGAGGGCTGCAAGCACTCCCCAATCCTCTCAAGGGCCTCAGGTACCCAATCCCTCAGGTGGTTTGTTTTTTTGTGGGGGTGTGAGCCTTGCTCCCCCAGCCTCCTATGGACCCTGGGGACCCTCTCCACAGGGCTTAAGCATCTATTTGGGGAGGGGGGGTCGTAAAGCCACCCTCCCTTTGCAATCCATTGGCTCGGAGGACCTCACCCCTCGGGCGAATGGCACCAGTGTTCTGGGGATCACAATCTCCATAAACGGGCATAGCATTAGAGCTAATAAGTGCAAAATGACTCTGAATAATACGAAGCATCATTACTGCTATCATACATAGAATGCCCATAGGTAAAGCAATCTTGTGTTATAAGCAACATTGACCCTATACCACAAACGTCATAGGTTCCCGAGTTCATGTTGACTATGAACAACAGATGAAAGTGTAACATATCATTCACACAGTGTTTAATCTGTATACAACTGTCCAGCGAACACCAAGTTCCTTCAGATACTCAAGCCCTGTTACATAACTAATTTCCTACTACGGACAGTCTGTACCTGTATCAAACCCCTGACAGTCACTGAGCCTACATTGAGAAAGAAGTGGATATGAGTAGAAAAGTGTGGACTATTAACACGGTTTACTCTAAGGACAAAGTTCACTCTGTACCACACTGTTTGCAGACGATTCTGTCTAATAAATCAAAGATGGTTACAATACTTAATATGTTTTACGTGTAATCTATGCCCTGCTGGAAGCGTTTTCTGCAGAGCCAAAAAACTTGTGTGTAACATGCTGAACACAAGTCGTCAACTGTCACCTGCACACAGAGTTAGTCTTTAATACAAAGACATAACTTGTTCAATACCTTTCCACACCTAAGATACATTAGGAGCACATGCGTTTTGTAAACACTTATACCCATTAGCTGGACACAGGCTGTACAAAATGAGGTAGAAAAGTAATATGCTAGTTACCTGCCACTATGTAAACTGTAAAAAAGAAAAAAAGAAAAAAAAAAATATGTCCACTCGTTGGATGATGTCATCAGTGATGTCTTTTGGATTGTCATCAGTCATAAATTAAGTCATATAACATGTCACGAGTGATGTAATTTGTGAGGTCAGGGGAGGGCGACAGTTATAGTTAGCTCTGCTGTTGTTGCTGGCAGTCAAACAAAGATAAAAAGGCTAACAAGGGAGTTTTTAACCAAACTACTTATCAAAAGATTTCTTTACATCTCAATTGCATAAATGATTAGTAATAAAGTACAAAACAGTATTGTTCTAATCAATATGCCAAGAAGAGATCATACAAATAACACATGAAAAAAAAAAAAAAAAAAGGCAGGTGTATATCGTAATGTGGTTAAAAAATATGTATTGCACAGAAAAACAGAGAAAATAAAGGAGTACACGGAAAGCAAATTCCAAGAATGTACAGTCACAGTCAGAAACAGTTTAAAATAACAGATGAACATGTGTTGATATATGGAATGCCCACTCTCACAGATATATAGTACTTTTCTTCACTAAAGCATGAATAGTCCATAAGTGAAGAGAGACAATGTGTAAAGGAGAGATGGATGTGCTGTCGACGTTTGGGTCTCGATTGAAATGAATCCGTGAAACCATCCTCAGGACAAAATTGATGCAGCAGGAAATGTAATGAGGGACCCCATGGAAGTCACACTGTCTGTTTGGTACACATGGAATACAGTTTCCAGCAATCAATTACTTGAGATACACAAATTAGTAATACGATCATGAGCGTAAATCAATGTAGTAGAGCGTCACCGAATGAAGAAATCACGTCTATCCGGAAAAAATCAGAGCAGTCAATAAGAGCGCTCGCTCCCGCAGGAGTCTGACTCCCTCAGGAGCAAATTGGCCCAAGGGAAATAAAGCTCCCTGGGACAATCAAAATGCTCTATTCTTAAATTGACACTCCCACGAGAAGCTTGTCTCGCGGACCCAATAGTCCAGATACACAATTATTGTTTACCCTTAATTTCTTTAAAAAAAAAAAAAAAAGCCAACTGAACGGATTTACACCAAATCACAACAAGCATTTGCAATGCAACAGGTCTCGTATTTGCGAGAGTTTAAGCTATTGGCATTGTAAATGACAATGCCTTTTATTTATCTGTTTTGCTAATTAACACATAAATACAAGGCATTGTCATTTACAATGCCAATAGCTCAAACTCTTGTAAATGCGAGACCTATTCAAAGAAGCGGCCGTCATTGTCCCGGCTGCTCGGAAAGTGAAAGCACGCATGGCGCACTGAATGTTGCAGGAAAGCATGTCGTGCCTGCAGTAGGAGAAACTCATTAAAGAAAATAGTGCTTTCAGACTAAAAAAGACGTACCGTGTAACAACAGGAGCAAAAGGGCCAGTCCTCATGGGAGGTTACAAATCAAGACAAGGCAGTACTAAGGAGGGACTAACAAGCCTATTAACGAATCAACAGCCAGCATTTAGGAAGGACAATGACACAAGCGAATGACAAATATGGCTGGAGAGTGGGCGGGGCTTCTATTCCATACTCCAATACAGCATGCCGCAGAGCAGCGCATTCATTGCCCAGGCTTGACCTAAAAATGAAACATCTAGTAATCGTCTCTTTGAATGTATTTCCTGGTGACATCGCCCACATTGAGGGGATGGTGGCCATGTGTCTGGGACAGAGGAAGTATGGTTTGCATGAAGAAACGGACACTACATTAGATAATACAGTAAAGTTTGTTTTCTCTTGCTGTTCAAATTTAACAATGTACATATTAATAAAGATAGAAAGAAGCAGACGCAATAAGACAGAGAAAACACGATTTGACATAGCCAGTAGCCGTGAAAATTTGGATTAAGACTTGGTGGCAGATGACAAGGAAGACGAGCATTGGAAATGCAATCAGTCTCACATTTGTTTGAGTTAGAGCTATTGGCATGGTTAATGGTAATGTTTTTTCACCTATGTGTTATTGTGTGTATGTATGGGGTGTGTAGTGGAATTATGTGGGCTGTATTGGATAAGTTAATTGTGTAACTTTGTGGCATGGAATTGTGTGGAGTGGATTTGTGTAGTGGAATTATGTGGCATGGTGTGATGTGGTATTATTTGGATAGTAATTATGTGGTTTTGAGTGTACTGAAATTATTTTGAGTGGGATTGTGGGTTATGTAGTGGAATTATGTGGAATGGTATTTTGTGCTGTGGAGTGGTATGTAGTGGAGTTTAATTATGCGGTGTGCTGCTGAATATTGTGGCATGATGTGGAATTGTGTGGTGTGTATTGGATGTATGTGATGTGCAATTGTGTTGCTGAGTTGTGTTATGTGAATTGGTGTTGAATTCTGTGGTGTGGATTGGAAATGTGTGGAGTTGAATTGTGCGGCGTGGAACTATGTGGATAGGTTTGCCTTTTTGGTGACGAAAAAGAACAAATTGATAAGAGCTAAACTCCACCTGTGTCTGGGTGTTAAAAACAAAAAGAAAGAAAGAGAGTTAGAGCTATTGGTGTTGTAAATGCCTCTTACCTATTTGTTATGGATTGGAGTGGGTGTATGTGGTGTGTCGTGGAATTATGTGGGTTGGATTGGAATTGTTAGTTGTAGAACTGTGTGGTGTGGAGTGGATTTGTGTGGCATGGTGTGCAGTTGTATTTTGAGGATAGCAATCATGTGTTTCTGAATGTATTAGAATTGTGTGGAGTGGGATTGTGTTAAGGGGTGAAATTATGTGGAATGGTATTTTGTGTTGTGGAGTGTTATGTAGTGGAGTTTAACTATGTGATGTGCTGCTGAATTTTGTATTATGATGTTGAATAAAGTGTTGTGAATTGAATATATGTGGTGTGTAGTGGAATTATGTGGTTTGGTGTTGAATTATGTGGTTTGGTGTTGAATTATGTGGTGTGGAATGTACTTGTGTGGAGTTGAATAGTGTGGCATGGAACAGTGTGGTGTTGAGTGAAATTATGTTGAGTCGAATTATGTGGCATGGTGTGGGTGTATTTAAGTAGATTGTTATGTGGCATAGAGTGGATTTTTGTGGGGTATATTTAAGTGGTAGTGAGTTGCATGTTTTTGCAGAGAAACTCTGCCGCATGATATCCATGTACAGTGGCAATGCCACTTCTGGATTTGCAAGAAGATGTGTATGAGACCATACGGAAAACCTTTTGTGTATTGCAGTACCTAGAATAGATTACCAAATCATACTCGATATTGGACGGTTTTGAGTATGTGTGTGTTTATTTTGAAAGGTGTAATGGTGTTCCTTCGAAATACAGGCTGTCCCAGTCACATGAACTTCCGAACTCCACTTCACAACACTGTCTATTACAGTGTTTTCCGTGTTTTCAAGCACAAAATGAGGGAGGTCATCTGCCTTTTAAATTGTATACATTTCCAATGAGCTTCCTCTGAACCACCAAGTCCCTGCGGCAAGAACCGGTATACAAACTTCTTCCCATAAGCATTTACATACAAATTATACACATACCAAAATGTAATTTGCAATGCTTTTTAGGCCTCAATACAATTTTTAATTCCAAAAATAAAAAAGTTAAAAGCATTTGGGGAAATATGTGATACCAGACAAGGACACCAATCAGGCAAGCAGCCACACAGATCCCGACTTGCACCGGCACCTCAAGTGTTAAGCTGCAGGCAGCTGAAAGTTAAGCTTCCGGACTAGTGAACTCGCCAGCTGGCTCTCCTCAGTGCTAGTTCCCGCAGTGTGTTTTTTTTTAATGATATTCTTTGGTGTGTGAGCAAAGTATTCGCTGGGTGCAGCGGGCCTCAACCTAAAGTGTGTGCCACAGGCTGCTGTGGCACACTTTAGGTTGAGGCCGCCGATCATGAACAGAACCTTGTCTCTGTGTACCCATATAGCATTTTGCTCTTTGAAGCGGGCACAGGGTGGGGACAAGTATTTCGACCGTGCCCTGTGCCTGGTTCTTTTGTTCCTGCGGGAGACAGCCAAAATGAAGTTTTTGTTTGCGTGAAAAATCGGGACTGTTAGCGTGTATGCGTGAGGCAATGCAGGGCATGCATTCCCCTGCACAGAGCCTGCTGTGTGAAGCCTCCGTGAGTTCTTAGTTAAGGGCTGGCCGGAGGACATATCCTCGGGTCATTCACTGACCGTTGCATAAAGAAGAGGGTTACAAAAAAATCACACTCAGCACAGAATAAAATAGTGCAAAACATGCCTTATTACAAAAGATGGCTCACTAAATGAACACCTCTTGATGAATTATACATGGACGAACCTACATAAAACAAGACGACTTAAAACTTTAAAATAGGTGGGCAACCTTTTATTGCTGTTTGTCCAGTTGAAGGGAAGATTGCTCTGACATCTGTCCTGCTAATGGAAGCCGGGCAGTGTTTGCACGCCGTCGCAACCCCTGTGCGATTCCCTCGCCACTTTCTTCCACCGCAAGATCGCCGACATCCACGACAGCTTCAACACCCAGACAGCCCCAACTAAGATCGATGCACCAGACCCGCCGCACACCATCGACCACGACCCCCTGCCAGCCTGGGCCATCGTGAACATTGAGGACACCATCAAGACCATGAGCACAATACACTCCGGCTCCCCGTCAGACCCTTTCCCGCACCACATCTTCAACAAAGCCAGCAGCTCCATCGCACCCCACCTGTGCAACATCATCAATCTCTCCTTCGAGACCGCGACCTTCCCAGAGAGCTGGAAACACGCAGAGATCAACGCCCTACTCAAAAAACCCAAGGCGGACCCGAGAGACCTCAAGAACTTCCGGCCCATCTCCCTGCTTCCGTTCCCAGCCAAGGTCATCAAAAAGATAGTCAATAAACAGCTAACCCGATACCTCGAAGAAAACAGCAACCTGGACCCATCCCAATCGGGGTTCCGCAGCAACCACAGCACTGAGACTGCCCTCATCGCCGCCACCGGCGACATCAGGATCCTGCTGGACAACGGTGAGACCGCAGCCCTCATCCTACTGGACCTCTCCGCCGCCTTCGACACGGTCTGCCACCGCACTCTCACGCGCACGCCTCCACGACGCAGGGATCCGAGACAAGGCCCTGGAATGGGCCACCTCCTTCCTCACCGGCAGAACCCAGAGAGTCCGGCTCCCACCATTCCGATCCGAAGCCTCCGAGATCATCTGCGGCGTACCTCAGGGATCGTCCCTCAGCCCAACACTGTTCAACATCTACATGGCCCCGCTCGCACGCATCGCTCAGACAGCACGACCTCAACATAATCTCCTACGCCGACGACACTCAACTGATCCTCTCCCTCACCAAGGACCCCTTGCCGCCAAATCCAACCTCCATGAAGGAATGAAGGCCGTCGCCGATTGGATGAAGATCAGCCGACTAAAACTGAACACGGAGAAGACAGAGGTCCTCATCCTCGGCTCCAACCCCTCAGCCTGGGACGACTCCTGGTGGCCAACGACGCTGGGAGCAGCCCCGACACCCACCGACCACGCACGCAACCTGGGAGTCATCCTTGACTCAACGCTCTCCATGGCCAGGCAAGTCAACGCAGTCTCATCCTCCTGCTTCAACACCCTCCGGATGTTTCGCAAGATCTACAGGTGGATCCCGACAGACACAAGAAGAACAGTCACCCAGGCCCTCGTCAGTAGCAGACTGGACTATGGGAACGCCCTCTACGCAGGAGCCCCGGCCAAGCTCATCAAGCGACTGCAATGCATACAAAACGCCTCCGCACGCCTGATCCTCGATGTACCACGCCACAGCCACATCACCCCCACCTGAGGAACCTGCACTGGCTCCCCGTCGACAGGAGAATCTCCTTCAAACTCCTCATCCACGCACACAAGGCACTCCACAAGACTGGCCCAGCCTACCTCAACAGACGACTCCTCTTCTACGTCCCCAACCGCCAACTCCGCTCCGCCGACCTCTCCCTCGCCACCGTCCCCCGCATTCGAAGAACTACCACCGGCGGCAGATCCTTCTCCCACCTCGCCACCAAGACCTGGAACACCCTTCCACTAAGCCTACGACAGACCCAAGACCTGCTGACCTTCAGGAGGCTACTCAAGACCTGGTTGTTCGACCAGTAGCAGCACCCCCCTCCTTTTTTCTCCCCAGCGCCTTGAGACCCTCGCGGGTAAGTAGCGCGCTTTACAAATTCTGTGATTGATTGATTGATTGATTGCAAGTACTCGCTGCAAGCCGCAGCAAAGTACAGAAATGCAGCAGGTCCACACTCCGCTCAGAGGAATATGCCTCTTTTTCCCGCATACCATTACCCCGCATGTTGTTACAACGCGGTCATTACAACGACAGCGTTGTAACAACGCATACCATTAATTACCCCGCAAGTCGTTATAACGACTTGCGGAGGGGGGGCGCTGGATGTTGGAATAGTAAAATTTACTATTCCAACTCCAGTCTGTGCGGACTGTAGGGAAGGTGTTGGATTTTAAATCCAACACCTTCTCCCCCCTCCGCAAGTCCTTGTAACAACTTGCGGGGTAATGGTATGCGTTGTCACAACGCGGCCGTTGTTACGACCGCGTTGTAACAGCTTGCGGGGTTACGGATGCGGGGTGACGGTTGTTTACCGCTCAGAGCGCTCATGAACATATTTCACAGCCTTATCAGCTACTCCCACGAGCACCAGTGCGGGCTACTCTGTCATGGACCACCAAGGACGCTTCAAAGTGCTACGTCATCCCATGTGCAGACCTGCACTTTAAAATGAGAGACCTGCTCCTATGAAATTATAAAAAATAACATCAACAATAATGTAGTCCTATATTAATAATACTAAAATTAATAGGTGTTTATGCGGTTCTCACATCTGTTAGTATTTAAGCGCTATAGGTTTTCCTGTGCAGAGGAGGCGCCTGCGGCCTTGTGCTTGCAGCCCTCACCGTTTGTGACGCTGATACCCATCTATGATTTATACCAGCCTCTCCCTCCCGCCTCACGGCTGATGAATTACATGAGAAATAAGGGGTCAGGGTTTCACGAACTGTCCCCTGCTGGCTTTATTAGACCAATACACAACGATGCCTAATTGTCACTGGCAGTGAGGGGCATCAAGGCGCACCGGGTAACTAGAGATTGGTGTGGAAGGGATGGTGAGAAGGGAGACTGAGGTACATGGGGAAGACCCTAGGGAGACAGAAGAAGCTAGACATGGGAGAGAAGGAAGGAGCGTGAGGGTGGGAGGCTCATGTGTTCAAAATTTTGCTTTAGCAAGTGATCGGAGCAGAAGTGGGGCGGGCGGAGGGGATGGCACGGGTAAATCACATCGGCTTTAGCGCGGTTTTTCCCCTCACCTAAAAAAAAAAAAAAAAATCAACAAACCAAACCAGAGGCAAGGCAAAGTAAGAAAATAGTCCCGCCATACTGATCTAAATGCCCCCTGGAGAGATGAGACCAGTAAGAGGGGCAGTCGCCATGGGTGTCAACCATACCTTGAAGGGAGGTACTAATGTAACCTATTTGCCACACAAAAGAACCGGATTTAGAAAGGCACTGAAGGGAACCAATGAAAAGCGAGGGGGGTTCAGAGGCGGGATAAATGTCCGTAGAGGAGCTACACCAGGCCTCGCAAAGCAGCGCATGTGCGCTGACTCTAGGCTCGACCTAAAAAGCACAATCTGTATGTCATTATTTATGTCCTCGCAGCTTTGGAATTTAGTAGAATTATCATGTGTATTTTAACTCCTTATTGCCACTTCAATGATTGTTCTGAAATTATAGGTGTTTGTTTCCTTCTCGTTATTCCAGCCCAATTATATCTTTGTTCCCAACTTAATTATATACTTTGATTCCAACTGGCAAAAGTTTGCAGAATTTGTCTCTGCCTCTTTCCGTGGATACAATTATGTCAATCCCATAGCAGGTCATTGTGTGCCAGTTACTTTCATGATGTCTCATATAGTGTTTCGCAATTGCACATGTGGTATCTTGGTTTTGTACAGCCCTGAGATGTTCTAGGATTCTTTTTTTGAAACCACAAATGGTACTGCCTACATATCTTAGTATTCATTCACATTTGAGAACATATACCACATATTGTGATTCACATGTGATTGTGTTTTACGGTGATTGTACGGTTGTTATTGTCTTTTATGTTTTTTTAATTTTTACCAACTTTGCAGCCTTTACATATTTTGCATTTGATGAAGACAGTTTTTGAGTTGTCTAACCAGTTTGTCTTTGGTTTGTCCATGGAATGGCTCCTCATCAATTCTTTCAAGTATTTTGCGTTTTGAAAGATAATTCCTGGTCTTTCTCCCAATTTATTACCTCTATATGGGTCTTGGCTGATAAACCAGCAGTATTTATTGAAGATTTTTCGAATTTGGTTGCTTTCTTTGCTATATGTTAGTATTACTCTTATTTTATCAGATTCTTGGTCTGTTTTGCCTTGTTATTAATTTGTGATTAGAGTCTTTATTCTGTCTTTCCATTTGACTCTTTCCAAGACTCTGTCTGATTGATGTGTATAAAGATAAAGCATCCATTGTAACCATTGAATACCCTATCTGCCATGCAGTGTTTGCCGGAATGCTTAGAAAGTCTCCTGTGTCTCTGATATAGGAGCTTAGGTTTTAGACCCTAAGAGCTAAGAAGTAATCCACATAGAGTAACGTTTTCACATAGAGTAACGTTTTCTCATATAGTGACTCACAGGCTGAGACAGTTGGTCTACCTGGAGGGTTGTTTAGTGTTTTGTGGGTTTTTGAGCGGAAGTAGATGGTGGGAATTACTGGATGGTTAGTCTTTAGATACCTATATTCATCTTCATTTAGCAGCACGTTAGGGTGAGATGAATTTAATTTCTTGTTTAGACATGTAAAAAAAAAAATCATCTGATTCACTTGTAGTTTGTTTCACTGCTCAGTTGTCGCATTGCTTTTTTAACGTAGACTTCTTTATTCAGGATTACAATGTTACCTCTTTTGTCAGCCGGTTTAATTATATCTAGGTTGATTTTGAGATTGTCCAGGGCTGTTCTTTCTTTGTGTTTTTATTGTCTTATATTTCTTAGTATTTCTTAATTTGTCTATTTTTGTTGAGACTGATTCATGGAAAAGATCAAATTTGTTTCCTGGTGCAAAGGTTGGACAAAATCTTGATTTTTCTTCAGGTTATAGTGAGAATCTAGTAATCAACCTATCCAACCGTTCATTAACAATGTAAGAACAACAAGTTTTAAACAGAGGGCTGTCCTTTTGCACTGAAACACATTTAGATTATGTTGAAACCAAAATAGACACCTACTAATATGTCAGAAAATTTAAATTGGCAAAATTATATATCACAGAAAAATCCAATATGCAAACAAAACAAGCTCGGAATTGTTGCAAACAGATCTGAAAATAGAACAGATATCTGATCCTGAAAAATGTGCATGATCCACCTTATGAAGCAAGTGACGATGAAATTATAGACAAAGTCTTGGAGGAATTAAGAAGAAATACTGATCAACATGTATACAGTAACCTAAAGGAAAAATAGAGGTTTTGTCCAACCTTAGCACCAGAAAACAAATTTGATCATAAAAGATTTTCTGTGTATATCTATATATCTATATATTGCCCAGTGGCAGTTGCTAAATAGGAATCGCACCAAATTTGGCACGAAGCTAGATTTTGATCCGCAGATTACGGAGATATGGAGACTCATGAAATTTGGTGCCTGCTATAGTATATTTTCTGTTTTTGTTTTCACACTGTGCACATGATTATAAAAAGGTAACACAAGATGTGTCTAGCATCTTGACAGAGGCTGTTGTACAGCTGAAACACGTAGATGTGAGCTACAGCGTATTTGCTTAAATAAATATACAATTTCACTGTGTTTGAGTGCAGAGCTCTGCTTATTCAGTGGAGTCTTCTGAATTACATATACATACACATATACATACACATACATATATATATATATATATATATATACATACATACACACACTCACTGGAGTTCGAGACCGGATGGGGAGAAAAGAAGCAGCAGTATGCTGCTTGAAGGTGGCTTAAGTTGGACGTGACATCGTTGCACCCTGCCTGGACTGCCGGAGGAAGATTGTTACACGCAGCCAGCAATGGGACACCACTTGGAGTATGAATAGGCAGATCACTGTATCTGCACTCACAGCGTGAGACATGGAAAATCAGGCATGGACCACTGCAGGAGCGGCGGAGTGAAAAGCTGAGAGAGGTTGGGCTAGTAGTTTACTCCAATGAGGGAAGATCTACTTACTTTCAAATATGAGCCCCCAGGCAGATCATTCAAGTGAAGCGGGCACTGAGGAAAGCCGCAAGGCTGAAACGCGTCTGTCCAGCGTTTCACCACAACAAGACTTTTGACTTGAAGCCTGTATTGCAATAAATTCAACTTTTGCCACCGAGCAAGTGTCGGACCCGTTCCTTTGGAGTGGGATTGGACTGAATATAGTGGAGTTGGAAGTTGCACCCTGCCTGGGCTGCCGGAGGAAGATTGTTACACGCAGCCAGCAATGGGACACCACTTGGAGTATGAATAGGCAGATCACTGTATCTGCACTCAGAGCATGAGACATGGAAAATCAGGCATGGACCACTGCAGGAGCGACGGAGTGAAAAGATCTACTTACTTTCAAATACGAGCCCCCAGGCAGAACATCATTCAAGTAAAGCGGGCACGGAGGAAAGTTGCAAGGCTGAAACGCGTCTGCCCAGCGTTTCACCACAACAACAAGACTTTTGACTTGAAGCCTGTATTGCAATAAATTCAACTTTTGCCACCGAGCAAGTGTCGGACCCGTTCCTTTGGAGTGGGATTGGACTAAATATATATATATATATATATATATATATATATATATATATATATTCACTGAAAAAACCATAGGTTTTAGGGACAGTTATAGTTAGTTGGACATTTCACTCGTACAAAACCATAGAAATGCCCCCGTTATAGTTAGTTCAGCTAACTATAACTCGCGCCCCCGCAATGCACTGCTGATGACGTCACATATTACATCACTCATGACATGGTCAGTGACATCACTGATGACATCATCCATGTGATAATTTCATGCATCTTCTCACACCCTAATATAACTTTTGATACACCCACTCTAAATTACAGACTGCCATTCTCAAAACCATTTGAGATGTCATCAGTGATGTCATCAGTGATGTCACTGACCATGTCATGAGTGATGTAATATGTGACGTCATCAGCAGTGCATTGCGGGGGCGCGAGTTATAGTTAGCTGGACTAACTATAACGGGGAATTTCACGGGTTTTGTACGAGTGCAATGTCCAACTAACTATAACTGTCCCTAAAACCTATGGTTTTTTCAGTGAATTTCAAAGGTTTTTTAAATGCTGATTTGTAACTATAACGTCCCTGAAACCTATGGTTTTTTCAGTGAATTTCAAAGGTTTTTTAAATGCTAATTTGTAACTATAACATGTCTGAAACCTACAGTTTTTTCAGTGAATTTCAAAGGATTTGTAAATGACAATTTTTAAATGTATTAATTGTTATATAAATTTTTTTCATACTGATTTCCAAATTTTTTAGAAACAATTTTTTTTTACATATTTTATTTTTAAATTACATTGTAATTACATTATACATTACATTACAAAAAATACTTTCTCAGAATGAATTACTTTAGTTTAATTACTTTGCACATAGGCAATAGACTTTTAAGTACAGTAGTTACAGTTGTTGCAATGGGCAACACATTTTCAAACACAATGCAACATTCAGCTCAATGTGAATTTCTAGTTAAATGCAATTAGTTACTTTATGGATTACTTTTCTAACCACATTACTGGATCCTAGATTCAGTCCTGGGACATCTCCTGTAAACAGTTGAGTAAAAGCGTTTTGGTTACAGTCGTGATTTTTAAAGAATATTATTGTACTTTAAAAGTTCACACTTAGAAACTTTTTCTCATAGAATCACCAATGTTATCCTATGGAAGGAAATTCACTTAGAAGTTAAAAACTGTTATCGTTACTTTTTCTTACTCAGTGTTGGATCCTGGATCCAGCACTGGTGCATCTCCTGTAAACAGTTGAAAGAATGCGTTTAAGTCATACAGGCGATTTTTAGGAATATTTGTAGTTTGTGAAAATCGACACTTTGAAACTTTTCTGCTGAAAACCAGACAATGATATCCTATGGAAGGAAATTCAAGTTACTGGTAAGTACGGTTAAAATTACTTTTCAGGATCAGTACTGGGCTGAAAGATGCAGCACTGAGGTCTCTCCTGATAACAGGTTAGTAAATCGGAATTCGTATTTCGGCTTATTTTAGAGGAATATTTTAAAGTTCCAAAACTCCACACTTAGAAGAATTTCCAAGTGAAACCAGTCAATGTTAGCCTATGAAGGAAATTCAAGTTACCGGTAAGTACGGTTAAAATTACTTTTGAGGATCAGTACTGGGCTGAAAGATGCAGCACTGAGGTCTCTCCTGATAACAGGTGAGTAAATCGGAATTCGGATTTCGGCTGATTTTAGAGGAATATTTTAAAGTTCCAAAACTCCACACTTAGAAGAATTTCCAAGTGAAACCAGTCAATGTTAGCCTATGGAAGGAAATTCAAGTTACTGGTAAGTACGATTAAAATTACTTTTCAGGACCAGTACTGGGCTGAAAGATGCAGCACTGAGGTCTCTCCTGATAACAGGTGAGTAAATCAGAATTCGGATTTCGGCTGATTTTAGAGGAATATTTGTATGTTTCAAAAATCAACACTTAGAAACTTTTTCAGCAAAAAGCAGGCAATGATATCCTATGGAAGGAAATTCAAGTTACCGGTAAGTACGGTTAAAATTACTTTTGAGGATCAGTACTGGGCTGAAAGATGCAGCACTGAGGTCTCTCCTGATAACAGGTGAGTAAATCGGAATTCGTATTTCGGCTGATTTTAGAGGAATATTTTAAAGTTCCAAAACTCCACACTTAGAAGAATTTCCAAGTGAAACCAGTCAATGTTAGCCTA
>CAWUFW010000131.1:2952500-2985000 GCA_963921515.1 Calotriton arnoldi
GCTCAGGGAAGGGGGCTGCTCTGCTCATCCCCATTTTTACAAATTTCAGCCCAGAGGTGGGCTCCCTTGGGCTTCTAGAGACTCAGGACGGGCGGCCACGCAGGCCCACCATTTCTTTATGAAATCAGCCCCAGGGTTAGGCCCCCCAGGGTATAAGTTATTTAAATGCGGCCCAGCTGGCATTTTTTTTTTCATGGCATTGTTTGGCATTATTTGGGGGGTCCCAGGGACAGTCCCTCAGGGCCCCCCCATGGGGCATGGTGGGTTAGGGTATCCCTACCCTGTACCATATATATTTATGTGTTTTATAACTTCAGGACAGGGGACTAAGTCCACGCGTCCTGTAATGGCTGCCAGCAACATTTTTCTCATGTTGCTGGCAGCCAATCAGAGCACCCGCTCTCATAGGAGTCTGACTCCCATGGGAGCGAGATGGCCCAAGGGAAATAAAACTGTGGGCTAATCAGAATGCTCTATTTTGAAATTGGCACTCCCTAAAGTCTCTCTTGTGGAACCAACTGCCAAAATATACAATTATTTTTTACCCTAAATTTCTCAAAAACTACTGGACGGATTTACACCAAATCACAAAAAGCACAATCTGCGGATCAAGATCTAGCTTCCTGCCAAATTTAGTATAATTCCGTTCAGCAGTTTTTGCTGTAGCCCATCTTAAAGAAGTCTATGGAAAATGCATGGGGATTATGTGTTTTGGGACCACCTTTTTCTTTCCCCCTTGACGGATCATCCTGCAACTTTCCAGGAAGGAGCCGAGGTGGATGAACTTTTTTTGGGGGAAAGTTTTGTGAAGATTCATCAAACGGGGCTAAAGCTATTAGCAAACCAAAAAACATTCTATGGAAAAGCAGACTAAACCATAACTACCTAGTGGCGACCGCCACTAGGTAATATCTGTGTGCGCCAAAATTACTTTTTATGGGGCGGGAGCTGCGCGGCCCACCTCCTCAAGCCTCTTTTGCCCCAGGGGCCCCAAGCCTACATTTAATATAGATGGGTGAGGTGGTGCCCACCCAAGACATCCACCATACATAATGTTGGGGGCCGCAGGGAGGACCCAGGGCCGCCAGTGCCCCAGTCGGCTCCCCGCATGCTGTGGGAGCCGGCATTGCTCCCGCCCGCAGGTAGCAGCTATTTATGCTGCTCCCTTCAGGCGGGGGCAATTTGTTGATCAGTTTCCCTGCCCGCATCAGTGCAAACAGGGATGCAGATCACAAGTCAACTCCCAGCAGGCTGGAGCATTTTTAAAGCTCCCGCCTGCTGGGAGCAGATTTTGTGTTTGCTCCCGTTTGGTGGGAGTTTTGAAAATGTCCCCACCACGCGACAGTAAACGCACGTTTTGGGAAACTGATGTGTCCGGTGGGGGGGCTCCCCAGGACACGGCAAATTTTTTTTTTTTATATATTTATTTAAGGAGTTTTATATAGCGCTGGCCAGACCCGAGGGTATCGGAGCGCTTTCCAACAGTTATAATACAGGAATCTCAAATAATCAGAGGTATACAATTTGGTTCGGAAGTCCCGGCGTGTAGTGCAACATTGAGGCAGGGCAGTCCTGAGAGCCTCGCAGAGTGCACGATTGTCTTGTGCAGAACCATTTTCAGGGAGGGGGAGCGGGGAGGGGCGAAAGGGTGCTAGGAGGAGGTAGATTTTGGTGACAAAGTGTCATGGTGCTGCGGAATGCAGGTATGTGCTGGTTCCAGGGGATGCGGCCCCCAGGGCCAAAGCAGGCTTAAGGAAGGGTGGGGGGGCGTGGCCCCCTCAGCTATTTGGCACATTTCAGTCTCAGGAGTTGGCTCCACGGAACCTATAATGGCTCGGGTGCTTGCGGTACCCCTCCCCTTAGTTCATGAAATCAATCCCAGTGGATGGAATACCACGAGGCCTTTGGAGGCTCAGGGAGAGGGGCCGCACAGCCTCCATCCCCTTTTAGGCACATTTCACCCTGGGGTGGGCTCTGAGATTTGCCTATAATGTCTTGGGGAGGGGGCCCGCAGTCCCCCTCCCCTTAATGAAATCAGCTCCGGGGGATGGGATCCCTGGGTCTTTGGCGGCCCGAGGAGGAGGCCTGGTGCCCCCTTCCCTTTTGTGCACTTTTCGGCTCTGGGGGTGGGCTCCCTGGGGCGTATAAAGGCTCAGAGAGGGGGGCGCATGCCCCCTCCCCTTAATTACACAATGAGGTCCCGCATTGGTTTTTTTTCTAATCCCGCAGGAGTCCCACAGGATGGCAGCAAAAAATGATGATTATTTTGTATTTTGGCCTGGGGTGTCCCTCTATGTCACCCCCCCTGCCCCTTATATCACTTTTTTTTCTTCACTTCAGGACAGGGAACCAACTTCCAGAGTCCTGTAATGGCCGCCAGCAACATTTTTCTGATGCTTCTGGCAGCCAATCAGAGCATTTTGGCCCAAGGGAAATAAAGCTACCTGGGCCAATCAAAACGCTCTCGCGAGTGTCTTTCAAGCCTCTCGTGGACCCAACCGCCCAGATAAACAAACATTTTTTACTCAGAATTTCTAAAAAAAAAAAAAACAGAATGGATTTACACCAAATCACAAAATGCACAATCTGCGGACCAAGATCTAGCTTCCATCCAAATTTGGTGCAATGCCGTTCAGCAGTTTTTGCTGTAGCCCTGCCTAAAGAAGGAAATGGAAAATGCATGAGGATTTTGCATTTTGGTACCCCTCTCATTTTTTTCGGCCCCCACTTGACGGATCACCCAAAACTTTCCATGCACAAATCAGGCACTTTTTTGGAAAGCTTTGTGGGGATTCATCAAACGGTGCCAATGTTATTACCAACACAATAAAAGCATTTCCTATGGGAACGCTGACCTAACTATCCAGTGGTGACCACCACTGGGATATATAGATATATCTATATATATATATATATCCCAGTGGTGGTCACCACTGGGTAGTTATATATATATATATATATATATATATATATTTCCTCTAATCGCCGTAGTTGCATCTCTTATGCGTGCCGGGTGTCGCTACTGGTGGGGGCGAACCAGGTCAATTTCCAAACAACACTCCTTCTCAGGAAGAACGTAGCACACTCCAGGATGTAATTTAAAAGTATTTATTTCACCACTGTAAACTGTCAAATGTGTTTCGGCCTGAACTGGCCTTTGTCAACGTCAGTAGTCCACCCAGTTAGTCTCCATTTTATCGCACGTCACTTCCAGCATTTCACAATCATCGTAGAAGGACTATATTATTCAAATACAACTAATACATGATAAAAGCGGCGCAGCCATCTATAAATATGAAACCTAAATGAATTTTATAAATAATTTTACCAATGATCCGAAATTAGAGATTTCAAAACTCCTTTTAAAACCTCTTTTACAAAAGCTGATAATGCCCTGTATGGGCTTTTGTTAATTAGCATTTTGTTTTGGATGCAACATCTTTACATAAATACGTACTGTTCAGAGGTATATTTACCGATATGACTAACATGTAAAAAGCTCATAACATCAACCTTAATTATGCCCTGTATGGGCTCCTAATGATCTATGTACAATTGTACCTTATTTATAGCCATATTTTCACTTATCTAAAATTTCATTGTCATAGATGAAAATACCTCCAACCACTTCCATGTATGATTGCAGATGGAATCGTAAATCTCTATTCATGTTATTTCTTATTCATCCACTAATTTTACTCCTTCTACTAATCATCACATATCACAATGATGTTGCTATGAATTACCTAATAAAGTGACTACGTGCCTTTCACTATTTCCAAAAATTAAAGTGAATGTTCTTCACATTCTCATGATTTAGCGAAAATAGAGCTGTGGGTGCATATTGGCTAAACCAAGTATGGATGACGAGGAGATTGAATTCTGGTCTAGATGTCACTATCAGGTCGGAATTTCTTCCATTCTTCCTCCTCTTTCATCAAAATATACATAAATTAGCCAGTTGAAATATTGAAATCAAGGAGACAATATGTAGTAACGGGAGACATTTAGAGGGGGTTTGGTAAGCACATAGTCACTTTAATCATGAAAATGTGAAGAACATTTAAGCACATAGTTACTTTCATTTTTGGAAGTAGTAAAAGGCACGTAGTCACTTTATTAGGTAATTCATAGCAACATCATTATGATAACGTGATGATTAGTAGAAGGAGTCAAATTAGTAGATGAATAAGTAATATGAATAGAGATTTACGATTCCATCTGAAATCATACATGGAAGTGGTTGGAGGTATTTTCATTTATGACAATGACATTTTAGATATGTGAGAACATGGCTCTAAATAAGGTAAACTTGTTTAGAGATCATTAGGAGCCCATACAGGGCATAATTAAGGTTGATGTTTTGAGCTTTTCACATGTTAGAGTTATATCGGTAATTATACCTCTGAACAGTACGTTTTAATGTAAAGATGTTGCATCCAAAACAAAATGCTAATTAACAAAAGCCCATACAGGGCATTAACAGCTAAATATAAATATATATATATATTATCTACTGGCGGTCGCCAGTAGATAGTTATAGTTACAACCTATTATCCATAGGAAATCCGCGACATTCTATTTGAAATAACTCTCTTGCCGGTTGACGTATCTTCGCGAAATTTTCAAACGTCGTGGGGCGCTCCGGTCCGCTCCTACCCTGAAAGTCTCGGGGTGATACGTCAAGCTGGGGCCGAGAAATAAGGGGGGTCCCAAAACGCGTTTTCCCCATGCATTTTCCCATAGGAAACTTTAGACACGGCTACAGCCCGAACTGCTGAACGGAATTACACCAAATTTGGCAAAGAGGTAGTTCTTGGTTCAGAAAGAACCCTTTTTGTTAAATGGTGTAAATCCGTTCAGTAGTTGCTGAGAAAATGAAAAGTAAAAAGTTAGTGATATCTAGGGACGAGTAGGGTCCGCGTACCCTCCCGATCACGAGCTGCATGTTAATTGGCTGTCAGCTGGCTGTCAACATTCCGATTCAGGAAATGTTGGCAGCCATTTTGTCCCTCGGTAGAACCGAGGGACAGAAACTAAGTGCGCAAAGCGCACAAAGAGGGCAGGGTAGAAACACCCTGACCCCTAGGTTTGCTCAGGGGTCCCACAAGGACCCCCTGGGCAAAAAAATTTTTTTTAAAAATCGGCAGGATGCGCTCAGGGTGCGCGAATCCTGCCAAAAAAATCGAGCGCGGACTCCGCGCTCGATGTTAATTGGCCCCGGGTGGGCCAAGTCCCGGGGGCATGCTGGGGGGTTAATTTTATGTGTGGGGGCCTCTAAGGGCCCTCAAGCCCCGGGGACCACCACCTCCCGGGGCACTAAGAAAATTACAATGGGGGTCCGTTTTGGACCCCTAGAGCCCCGGGGACCACCACCTCCCCGGGGCTGTGCACTGAATGGGAGGGGCCGCGCGGCCCCCTCCTGGAAGCCCTTGATGGCCCTGGGGACCACCACCCCCAGGGCCGGCTCCTGCAGTGTCCCGGGGTGCCTACCCCGGGACACTGCTGTTTGCAATGACAGGACGGGGCCTCGCGGCTCCGTCCTGTCATTGCAAACTTGCTTTGGATATTGGAAGAGAGGCAGGAAACCTGCTCTCTCTTCCAATATCCAAAGCCGATTGCTTTCCACATGGGGAGCTGCATCTTAGCAGCTCCCCATGTGTAAGCAATGCCGGCTCCCGTAGGACACGGGGAGCCGGCGGGACTGTGGGGGGATTGGGGACCCCCACAGTCCCCAACGAGGAGGCCAGCCCGGGGGATGGGGTCCCGGGGCAAGTAGTGGCCCGGGAGGGGCCACGCGGCCCCCTCCCCAAAAAAAAAAATTAAAAAAAAAAAAAGATCGGGCCCGCAGGCCCGCCCCCTTCCTTCACCACTCTGCAAACGCGCCCCTGGCGCGTTTGCAGAGGGAAAACAATTCCCCTTGAATACTGGGGGTCCCTGGGGCCAACTAGCCCACCAGGAACCTCCAGTATGCGCCAGGGGCTGCCTTGCAGAGAGGTGTACAGAGGCCACGCCCCTTTTACACCTCTCTGCAACGCAGCTCTATGGCGCTTTTGGAGGTATATGGTGGGCTAGTTGCACCCCAGGGACCCTCAGGATTCAAGGGAGTTAATCCCCCGACTTAAAACGCGCCACGGGCGTGTTTGCACAGTGGTGAAGGAGGGGGCGGGGCTTCAGGTGACATGTGTGCAAACAGGCCCCGTGGCGCGTTTTAAGATGGGGAATTAAATCCTCTTCAATCCTGAGGGTCCCTGGGGGCCAACTAGCCCAACAGGTACGTCCAGAAAGCGCCACAGAGCTGCGTTGCAGAGAGGTGTAAAAGGGGTGTGGCCTCTGTACATGTCTCTGCAACGCAGCCCCTGGCGCATACTGGAGGTTCCTGGTGGGCTAGTTGGCCCGTAGGGACCCTCATGATTCAAGGGGACTTAATCCCCCAACTTAAAACGCACCACGGGGCGCGTTTGCACAGATGTCACCTCAGGCCCCGCCCCTCCCTTCACCATTGTGCAAATATTCCTCTAAAATCAGCCGAAATCCGAATTCCGATTTACTCACCTGTTATCAGGAGAGACCTCAGTGCTGCATCTTTCAGCCCAGTACTGATCCTCAAAAGTAATTTTAACCGTACTTACCGGTAACTTGAATTTCCTTCATAGGCTAACATTGACTGGTTTCACTTGGAAATTCTTCTAAGTGTGGAGTTTTGGAACTTTAAAATATTCCTCTAAAATCAGCCGAAATACGAATTCCGATTTACTCACCTGTTATCAGGAGAGACCTCAGTGCTGCATCTTTCAGCCCAGTACTGATCCTCAAAAGTAATTTTAACCGTACTTACCAGTAACTTGAATTTCCTTCCATAGGATATCATTGCCTGCTTTTTGCTGAAAAAGTTTCTAAGTGTTGATTTTGAAACATACAAATATTCCTCTAAAATCAGCCGAAATCCGAATTCAGATTTACTCACCTGTTATCAGGAGAGACCTCAGTGCTGCATCTTTCAGCCCAGTACTGGTCCTGAAAAGTAATTTTAACCGTACTTACCAGTAACTTGAATTTCCTTACATAGGCTAACATTGACTGGTTTCACTTGGAAATTCTTCTAAGTGTGGAGTTTTGGAACTTTAAAATATTCCTCTAAAATCAGCCGAAATACGAATTCCGATTTACTCACCTGTTATCAGGAGAGACCTCAGTGCTGCATCTTTCAGCCCAGTACTGATCCTCAAAAGTAATTTTAACCGTACTTACCGGTAACTTGAATTTCCTTCATAGGCTAACATTGACTGGTTTCACTTGGAAATTCTTCTAAGTGTGGAGTTTTGGAACTTTAAAATATTCCTCTAAAATCAGCCGAAATACGAATTCCGATTTACTCACCTGTTATCAGGAGAGACCTCAGTGCTGCATCTTTCAGCCCAGTACTGATCCTCAAAAGTAATTTTAACCGTACTTACCGGTAACTTGAATTTCCTTCATAGGCTAACATTGACTGGTTTCACTTGGAAATTCTTCTAAGTGTGGAGTTCTGGAACTTTAAAATATTCCTCTAAAATCAGCCGAAATACGAATTCCGATTTACTCACCTGTTATCAGGAGAGACCTCAGTGCTGCATCTTTCAGCCCAGTACTGATCCTCAAAAGTAATTTTAACCGTACTTACCGGTAACTTGAATTTCCTTCATAGGCTAACATTGACTGGTTTCACTTGGAAATTCTTCTAAGTGTGGAGTTTTGGAACTTTAAAATATTCCTCTAAAATCAGCCGAAATACGAATTCCGATTTACTCACCTGTTATCAGGAGAGACCTCAGTGCTGCATCTTTCAGCCCAGTACAGATCCTCAAAAGTAATTTTAACCGTACTTACCAGTAACTTGAATTTCCTTCCATAGGATATCATTTCCTGCTTTTTGCTGAAAAAGTTTCTAAGTGTTGATTTTTGAAACATACAAATATTCCTCTAAAATCAGCCGAAATCCGAATTCTGATTTACTCACCTGTTATCAGGAGAGACCTCAGTGCTGCATCTTTCAGCCCAGTACTGGTCCTGAAAAGTAATTTTAACCGTACTTACCAGTAACTTGAATTTCCTTCCATAGGCTAACATTGACTGGTTTCACTTGGAAATTCTTCTAAGTGTGGAGTTTTGGAACTTTAAAATATTCATCTAAAATCAGCCGAAATACGAATTCCGATTTACTCATCTGTTATCAGGAGAGACCTCAGTGCTGCATCTTTCAGCCCAGTACTGATCCTCAAAAGTAATTTTAACAGTACTTACCAGTAACTTGAATTTCCTTCCATAGGATATCATTGCCTGCTTTTTGCTGAAAAAGTTTCTAAGTGTTTATTTTTGAAACATACAAATATTCCTCTAAAATCAGCCGAAATACGAATTCCGATTTAATCACCTGTTATAAGGAGAGACCTCAGTGCTGTATCTTTCAGCCCAGTACTGGTCCTGAAAAGTAATTTTAACCGTACTTACCAGTAACTTATATTTTCTTCCATAGGAATCCATGGTCTGGTTTTCAGCAGAAAAGTTTCAAAGTGTCGATTTTCACAAACTACAAATATTCCTTAAAAATCGCCTGTATGACTTAAACGCATTCTTTCAACTGTTTACAGGAGATGCACCAGTGCTGGATCCAGGATCCAACACTGAGTAAGAAAAAGTAACGATAACAGTTTTTACCTGCTAAGTGAATTTCCTTCCATAGGATAACATTGGTGATTCTATGAGAAAAAGTTTCTAAGTGTCAACTTTTAAAATACAATAATATTCCTTAAAAATCACGACTGTAACCAAAACGCTTTTACTCAACTGTTTACAGGAGATGTACCAGGACTGAATCTAGGATCCAGTCCTGTGTTACAAAAGTAATCCATAAAGTAACTAATTGCATTTAACTAGAAATTCACATTGAGCTGAATGTTGCATTGTGTTTGAAAATGTGTTGCCCATTGCAACAACTGTAACTACTGTACTTAAAAGTCTATTGCCTATGTGCAAAGTATTTAAACTAAAGTAATTCATTCTGAGAAAGTATTTTTGTAATGTAATGTATAATGTAATTACAATGTAATTTAAAAAATAAAATATGTAAAAGAAATTGTTTCTAAAAATGTAGTAAATCAGTATGAAAAAAATTAATATAAAAATTAATACATTTAAATATTGTCATTTAAAAAACCTTTGAAATTCACTGAAAAACCGTAGGTTTCAGGCACGTTATAGTTACAAATTAGCATTTTAAAAACCTTTGAAATTCACTGAAAAAACCATAGGTTTCAGACACGTTATAGTTAGAAATTTGCATTTAAAAAACCTTTGAAATTCACTGAAAAAACCAGAGGTTTTAGGGACAGTTATAGTTAGTTGGACATTGCACTGCGTACAAAACCCGTGAAATTCCCCGTTATAGTTAGTTCAGCTAACTATAACTCGCGCCCGCAATGCACTGCTGATGACGTCACATATTACATCACTCATGACATGGTCAGTGACATCACTGATGACATCACTGATGACATCTCAAATGACATCACTGATGACATCATCCACGTGATAATCTGATGCAGCTCCTCACACCCTAATATAACCTTTGATACACCCAATCTAAATTACAGACTGCCATTGTCAAAACCATAGACACTCCAACACCAATAACTACATACCCACTCACTGATTTTTAGGTCTACACACACACATCCACTCACTCACCCGTACAGTCACTCATACTTATGGTCACTCAGAACAGGACTATCATATGCACTCTTACTCCTATATAGACACTCAAACACCGCCACTCATCCATAGAGGTACTCACACACCTAGTCAGTCATGCAAATAATTAAACACACTGCCATTTACTCACCTATACAGTTATACACACACCAGCTCACTTAATCATACAAATACTAGCACATTGTTACGCTCTTATACAATCACTGATACAAGCACACACTCATCCATACAGCCACTATCACAATCACTCACTCTCGCTTATAGCTATTTATATACTCCAATACACATATATACTGCCTTTCACATATTTAGTTACTCACACATGTACCACTGGGACATACATTCACTCACTAACACACTCTTACACACACTTACCCACCCATACAGTCTATCACAGATGCACTCTTGAAACCATCCACCCAGTGAATCACCCACTCACACATCTATGCACAGTCGCACACACCCCATCCACACAAACACTCAGGCACCCATACAGATACTCATAGAACCAATAAATAACCCATATAGACACTCATGTAGCTATTCGCAAATCCATGCATCCACTTACACACCAACAGACGGATACAGACATTCACACAGTTTAGTCACTAACCCATGCATTCAGTAAGATACGTTTAATCACTCACTTGTAGAGTCAGTCACGCACGTACTAAATCATCCATTCTGACACTTATACACCCACTCATTCTTCAATACGCCTTTCCCTATATATATTAAACATATTTAAACTTTACAGAAACACACAGTCACTGGATGATGTCATCAGTGATGTCATTTGAGATGTCATCAGTGATGTCATCAGTGATGTCACTGACCATGTCATGAGTGATGTAATATGTGACGTCATCAGCAGTGCATTGCGGGGCGCGAGTTATAGTTAGCTGAACTAACTATAACGGGGAATTTCACGGGTTTTGTACGAGTGCAATGTCCAACTAACTATAACTGTCCCTAAAACCTCTGGTTTTTTCAGTGAATTTCAAAGGTTTTTAAATGCAAATTTCTAACTATAACGTGTCTGAAACCTATGGTTTTTTCAGTGAATTTCAAAGGTTTTTAAAATGCTAATTTGTAACTATAACGTGCCTGAAACCTACGGTTTTTTCAGTGAATATATATATATATACACACATATACACACACACACACACACACACACACACACACACACGTTCACAATACATATATACATATATACACGTACACATATATATGAACCAATACAACATTTATAACTATAGTGTGATTTTTCAGCCACAGGAAAATTAGGCATAGGCAGACACTTAAGCAAAGCTGCTCAGTTTAATGCTGCAACAGAAGCGTACTTACACAAAGCTGCTGGGGCTATTTGTGATAAGAAACATCTTCTTTCCGTGGCTGGCTAGTTTTGCCAAAACAGCACGCGTCTGTTCACCGTAGCATATGTACCTTTCTGTAGAAAAATAAAACACATTGAGGAACTTTAGAAGATTTAGAAGGGTTGCAAATTGTTTATCATATAATGCCCACATTGTTGTACATGTCACAAAGTTGTGGGATCAATATAAAGAAGTATTATAAGAGCAACAGCATGTATAGTATTCTAGATATTTACTTTATGGTATGCATGGTACAAGTTTGAACCCTCAAATGTGAGGACTGTCATATATAATTGAACAACTATTTACAAAAGGGTAAGAGAGGTCATCGTTGCAGACAGCCATACTGGTCAGTAGTCGGCTGCAGAGACTCCTTCTGACTATAAAGTGAAGTATTGTAGAAATATCAAGGTTTTTACCTCTCTTAATAAAGCTTTATAAATAAATAAGAATTCCTATTTGTAAAGCAAGAACATATCTCCCCTTAAGGTTTCAAGGGGCAGGGGGCCATCAGGGAGATTAAGTGAGCCAGAGCCACATAATGCTGAGTTGAGCTGCCGACGGGGATCGAACTGTGAGCCCCGCGCTCCAGAGTCAGACACCTCTCTTGATGTGCCTTAGGGCCATATGTACAAAAAGTACAAAATGCAATAACCTAATTGCAATTCTTACCAAATCGCAATTAGAAAATCATAATTCCAAATGTAAGAAAATTACAAATATTAAACAGCGATTCCTAGTGGGTCGCAAATAGATCTACCTCATAAATATTAATGGGGTAGGTCACAGTTTGCGACCCATTAGGAATTATGGCCATCAAAGGTATGGTGGGCTCCTGGGGTCAGCAGACCACCATGTCTGTGACTGCTTTTCAGTAAAGCAATTTTTTTTATTTTTTTAGATGCAGCCTATTTTCCTAAAGGAAAATGGGATGCATTTCAAAAAGAAAATGAAACGTTTAAGTTTCATTTTTAGGTCTCGCCTAGGCAGCGCTTGCGCTGTCTCTTCGAGACATGCTGTATTCAAGATATGGCATAAAGCTCCGCCTACTTTCCGCCCATCGTTTTAATTGGCTCCTGTCCTTTGTAAATAGTGGCTTTTCTTTGGTCATTAGGCTTAGTAGTCCCTCCTTAGTACCGCCTTGTCTCTTCTTGTAACCTCCCATGAGGACACCCCCCGTTACATGTGTTGTTACACCCTAGGTTACCCTAGGTTTTAATTAAAGCCTCAAAGCACTATTTTCTTAAAGGCCTTCTGACAGGACACTCACTTGGCCCTAAACTAGGTTGGCAGTGGCTACTTGACTCGCTAGCACATCTCACATTTATATTAGACCTTCTATGAATTTCCCTTCATCAGCTCTACGTAGAGTACAACCTAATCAGGAATTATTATATAATTCTTTTGTCACATTTCAAAGCTGCTAATTGTATATATGGACATAGCTATTTGAATGTACTTGTGGTACTGTCTTGCATGCAATGCATTATGGGTAGGGTGAATTTACTATATCTTCTGCAGGGTGCAGTACCATATGTGACCAAAAGATTATGATGCTCACTAGGTACCTCTCGGAGCAGCTTGCAGTACTGCACCTAGACAAGCAGTGTTGGTGCCTTGCTCACTAGGGACCTCTAGGAGCAGCTTGCGGTACTGCACCTAGACATGCAATGCTGGTGGCTTGCTCCTTAGGGACTTCTACGAGCAGCTTGCGGTACTGCACCTAGACAAGCAGTGATGGTGCCTTGCTCACTAGGGACCTCAAGGAGCACCTTGCGGTACTGCACCTAGACATGCAGTTCTGGTGCCTTGCTCACAAGGGACCTCTAGGAGCAGCTTGCGGTACTGCAACTAGACAAGCAGTGCTGGTGCCTTGCTCACTAGGGACATCTAGGAGCAGCTTGTGGTACTGCATGTAAATTTCCCTTCATCAGCTCGACAGAGTACAACCTAATCCGGAATTAATATAATAATTCTTTTGTCACATTTCAAAGCTACTAATTGTATATATGGACATAGCTATTTGAATGTACTTGTGGTACTGTCTTGCATGCAATGCATTATGGGTAAGGTGGATTTACCATATCTTCTGCAGGGTGCAGTACCATATGTGACCAAAAATGTATGATGCTCACTAGGGACCTCTAGGAGCAGCTTGTGGTACTGCACCTAGACAAGTAGTGCTGGTGCCTTGCTCACTAGGGACCTCTAGGAGCAGCTTGCGGTACTGCACCTAGACATGCAGTGCTGGTGCCTTGCTCATTAGGAACCTCTAAGAGCAGCTTGCAGTACTGCACCTAGACCTGCTGTGCTGGTGCCTTGCTCACTAGGAACCTCTAAGAGCAGCTTGTGGTACTGCACCTAGACCTGCAGTGCTGGTGCCTTGCTCACTAGGGACCTCTAGGAGAAGCTTGCGGTACTGCATGTAAATTCCCCTTCATCAGCTCCACATAGAGTACAACCTATTTGGGAATCAATATAATAATTCTTTTGTCACATTTCAAAGCTACTAATTGTATATATGGACATAGCTATTTGAATGTAATCGTGGTACTGTCTTGCATGCAATGCATTATGGGTAGGGTGGATTTACCATATCTTCTGCAGGGCGCAGTAACATATGTGACCAAAAGTTTATGATGCTCACTAGGGACCTCTAGGAGCAGCTTGCGGTACTGCACCTAGACGTGCAGTGCTGGTGCCTTGCTCACTAGGGACCTCTAGGAGCAGCTTGTGGTACTGCACTGAGACATACAATGCTGGTTCCTGGCTCACTACACAAGCATTTGCAATGCACTAGGTCTCGCATTCCTGAAAGTATGAGCTGTTGGCGCTGCATTATTATTTGCAACGCCATTACCTCAAACTATCAGTAATGCGAGACCTATTGCATTGTAAGTGCTTGTTTTAAGAGCAGGCAGTAATCCGTGGGTCCCTTGGGGAAAATGTAAACAAAAATAATTTTCAGAGCAGGCAGTGGTCCGTGGTGACCACTGCCTGCTCTTAAAACATTTTTGCTTACATCTTCCTCCAAGGGACCCCTTCCCATTTGCGAATGGGTTACCACTTCCTTCGAGGTGTCGGTAGCATACTAATATTTGGCAACCGGAATTCAGTCGCAAAACATTAATACAAGCCACTGCGATTCGGTAGTTGGAAGGGATGCCTTAAATCCGCCCTTTCCAAATACCGAATTGCTAAACCTAACTGTGATTCGGTAACAAGTTACTGAATCGCAATTTGGCATTTGTACATTAAAGGATGCTTTTTTGAGGTCGCAAACGAGCCGATTGCGCCCGTTTGTGACCTCAAAAAAGTTTTGTACATATGGCCCCGGATTCTTTTAATTTACTGGCAGTCAGTGCGGCGAGATTAGAATAGGATAAGTATGGTCAGATTTTCTTGAGTCGGTTTTCAATCTGGCAGCTGAAAGAAGTGCTGCTCAGAGTGGAGCCAGGTGTATTCTGGGTAACCAAACAAGAAGAGAGTTACAATAGTCCAACCTTGAAAGTACTAGAGATTGGAGAACTTGTTTGAAATCTTTTTTTTTTTATTGACATTTTTGAAAATTTAAACAACAAAACCAACAAAGTAGTCAGTTACATCCAGTTTCTACACAGTCCCGTTTTTGCAGATTATAACAGAGTGATCTTACAAGTCCGATCCCTCACCGCCCCGTGCTGCAGGTTAACATCGAACATAACAAATCATATCCCACATTGTACATCCATTTTTACATTTGGTATTCACTGTGTACATTCGGCTACATTATGCTCGGCATCCTCTCCAGGAAGGTCCCACGTGTATTAACCCATGCAACCCTAAGTCAATGTACAGTTACAGGTAGCCCGGTTTCTCTTAATGCCGCTTTTAGGCATACCCAAGTGCGACTACTAGTCGGCGAGTGCCCCAACATCACCTGCATCCTCCTGTGTGCGTGCCCACTCTAGAAAGGGCTCCCATATATCTCTAGGCCTAGATGCCGATGGCATCAACTTCCAGAACGTGGTTAACTGTGTGTGGCTGAATGTCACATCCCGAATCCAATCCTTCATGGAAGGGGCCTCATTCCTCCCACAAAGCATAGCTACCCTCCTCTTAGCAAGTAACAGTAACATGGCGAGTAGCTTACGGGTCCCAGATGGTGTATTTTTACGTATCCCAATAATCCCAATAAGGGATCCGGATCGCTGGAAGTACCAATGACAGCATGTATGGTGAGGAACACTGAAGACCAATATGTGGTCAATCTGGAACAACTCCATGCCATATGCAGGAATGTAGCTGGGGCAGAGCCACATCTCCAGCAGCTATCGTCCGCCCTGATACCCATACAGTGGAGTTGGGAAGGGGTCCTATAGAATCTATGGAGGAATTTAAAATGAATCAAGCGTAATTTGTAGTTTGGGGACAGAGCTGTTAATTGATTGCAACAAAATGCCCACTGTTCCTCGGTTAGTGCCTCGTGCAATTCCATGTTCCACTCTTGGAAGGCTCGCGGCGCCAACAGGGGGGCGGAATTTTGCATGTTATTGTAAATCCTCGTGATGAGTCTACGAGGGGAGTCAGTCTTGAGCACATTTTCTAGGGCAATCAATGTGGGCAGAGGGCTGGGGAATGTGTCGTGTATTGTCCTACACGTAGCCCTGATTTTGAGATAAAAGAATGATTCGGAGAAAGAAAGTGTGCGCCCCTCCACTGGTTCGGGGGGGGGGCTCTGAACTTTTCGCCCGGTATAGGTCTGCGAAGGTGTGTATCCCCATCTTCTGTGCCAGTGCTCTACTCACCCCCTCCCCATCGTGGGCACCATGGGGTTGTGTGCAAGGGGGATAGACGGAGCATATAGGATTTTTAAATGCGCCCTTTCTCGTAATTTATCCCAAGCCCATTTCAGTGTTTCCACCGTGTCAATGTCTCTCCGAGGCCTTTTATAGGTCTGATAGAGAGCCACCTGAAGTGGGACCGGAGCCGCCACGTCTGTCTCAACAGCCACATGGGGCTGAAAAGGGGTTGGGTGAACCCAGTGGTGTAAAAACTGTGCCTGCGCACTTAGAGCGTACAGTTTGACGTCCGGGGCCCCCATACCTTCCTGGGATAGCGGTAGGGTCAAAAGTTCCCATTAAACCCGGGCTTGTTTTCCCACCCAGACCATGGAGATCAGTAAGGAGCGTATGGAATTAAAAAAGTTTGTCGTAAGAGGGATCGGAATATTCACGAATAAATATAGCAATTTAGGCAGTACCACCATTTTGGCGATGGCTATTCTCCCAGCCAGAGACAGAGGGAGCCCGGCCCAAGCAGTAACCCTATCTTCCACCCAGGACACTGTGCGTCCGTAGTTCATGTCCCAGATTTCCTGCAGTTTCCTGCTTAACCAAATTCACAGATATTTTACCGGGCCCTCTGCCCATTTTAATGGGTAGTCGAGAGGAAAGGGCGTTGTGGTATCAGTACGAGGGAATATAGTGGATTTCAACCAGTTTATAGAGACACCAGATAAGCCCCCAAATTTTATCAGTTCACGCAAGATGGGCGCGATGTTCGTCTCCGGATCACAAATGTATAAAGTAACGTCATCAGCATATAGGGAGATCAGAAGGCTCCTTGAGCTAAACCCTATACCTCTAGCAGTGTGGTGCTGCCTGATTCGAGCCGCCAATGGCTCCATTGCGATCGCGAAGAGCAACGGGGACAACGGGTACCCCTGCCTCGTGCCTCGTGAAATTGTGAACGGGTCCGATATCATACCATTTACTTTGAGTCTGGCTGAGGGTCTTGTATAGAGCAGCCGAACCAGACTGAGAAAAAGGGGGCTAAACCCCAGTCTCTCCAGGACCGCAAAGAGATAGGGCCACTCAAGCGTGTCAAACGCTTTTGTAGCGTCCAGGAAGATTGCGGCGGCTTTAGTATCAGGATGGAGATAATGCACTACTGAGAAGAAGGTCCTGAGGTTATGAGCTGTAGAGCGCCCGGGAATTAATCCCGACTGGTCTGGGTGGGCGATCAGCGGGAGAAGAGGCTGCAGGCGGTAAGTGACCAGTTTTGCAAGGATTTTAACATCCACATTGATCAATGAAAGTGGACGGTAAGAGTCAAGTTCGTCCTCTGGCTTACCAGGTTTAAGCAGGGTGATTATGATAGCCTCTCGCATTGAGGGCGGTAGAATGCCCAAGGTCTGCGACTCGTCATAAAGCGTAATAAGATGTGGGGCCAGTTCTTCGGCGTATGCCTTATAGAATGCTGTGGTCAGTCCGTCAGATCCCGGGGCCTTGTCCAATGGCAGGCTCTTGATTACCTGCATCACATCCTCCACCACAAAAGGATCATCCAGATATTCCCTGTGTCCCCGACCCAGCCACAGCAGCTCGAGCGAGTCCAAAAATTGCTTTAGATTGTCGTGTACCGGCCCTTGGGTTGTCGTGTATAGTGTGGCGTAAAACTGAGTGAATTTATTAAGTATTGCCTGCGGGCCTTTGATAACATGGAGGGTCTCCGTTTAGTTCCGTGACATAGGCTGTGGTGAGCGGGGGGCGCAGCATCGATGCTAAGGTTCTCCCGGGCCTGTCTCCCTCCCCATATCTCCTAGCCTGTGTATATTTACCGAGGAAATTTACTTCCCGCCGGGCCTCCTCGTCAAACTTCAGTAGCTTCTCTTTTATTGGCGCCACTAGTTTGGGATCGTCAGCGTTATAGAATTGCGTTTCCATCTCCCTGATCTGTTTCTCCAGGGATGCCAGAGTGCCCCTTATAGCCTTCAGCACCCCCCCCCTTGTCGAGCTATGCATTTCCCCCGGATTACAACCTTAAATGCCTCCCAGAGGGACGCCTGCGTTGTTACCGAGCCGGCATTCAAAGTGAAATACTCCACTATATCCCCTCTAATCTCCTCCTTAAATGCCTCATCCAAGAGTGCATTGGAGGGAAGCCACCAGCTGAACATTTTGGTGGGGGAACCTGGTAACACCAGGCGTAGTAAGCTTGGGGCGTGGTCTGACAGGGATCTCGGGAGGTGTGATACTTCACATGTCCATGCCGCCACGTCTCTTGACACCAACCAGAAGTCCAATCGAGACCAGGCCTTATGGAATTCGGATATACATGTGCCTTCTCTAACTTGGTGATGATGCTGGCGCCATATGTCCACCAGATTGCTATCAGATATGATGGCCTTCAATGCCGCGCTTGCGTTAGGAAAGGGCAGTCCCGATCCCTACACCCTATCCAGTGTCTCTTCCAAAATCGCATTGAAACCCCCCCCCCCCCCCAGATAATGGTGTCACACTCCGTCGCCCTCACACTGGCCCACAGCCCCTGGAAAAACTCTGGGGTATCCACATTAGGCCCATAAACTGCCAGTATGGCCACCCGGGTCCCACCCAGGGAGCCCAGTAAAATGATGTTCCTTCCTTCTGGGTCTGTGTGGTGTTTACTTTCTTTCCAGTCTAGTCCACGCCTGACTAGCCCCGCCACCCCGAGAGTAATTAGAATATATAGAAGAATAAACATGTCCCCATCTTCTGTGTTGCAGCCTGGCAGATGGTGTAGCGTTCAGGTGTGTCTCTTGCAGCAGACACACATCGATGTGATGCCTTACTAGATAAGAATGAACCAGCCGCGCCTTTCTATAATCGTTCAAGTCACGAATGTTCCATGTTAAAAAATTTAGACTAGTCATTTCCGCCTCCCTTTGATATTTTACATTTACCCGACATGTGGCCAATTAGTACCTCGCCCACTGGGCACAAATAGGTGCATCGGCATACTCTTATTGAATTGAATACCAAAAATACACGCACGTTGCCATGGTGAAGGAATCTGACCCTTGGTGTACAAGTATAAGAGTTCTGAGCTGTGAAACATGCAACTGACTACAAACAACGCCTGCTTCCCCTCCCTCCTCCCCCAACCCACTCCAACCCCCCAAACAGGTTGTGTATGACCCTCCCACCCCGACATTTTGAAGAAGAGTTGTACCCCAATTAGGGCAAACCAACAAAAGGGAAAACTCCCTCGGGGCGCGATGTCGCCGGCATACACCCCCACCGAAGGCAGGCTGGCCAAGAGTAACTCAGAGGGTCAAGTCTTAATGAAAGAACGGAGCTGACTTTCCCCCTAACCGCCCGCCACAGCGCAAACCACATGTGTCACATCAACAAAAAGAACAAAACTGTACCTTACTTTATCCAGAACATAGGTAAACATTTCCTGATACCCGGTTAGTTACATGTCAATCGCTGTCACTTAGTCTGTCCCCAGATGCCTCCTCGGACCTTGCTGCTGTTTCTTCTTACCCTCCACATGTTTTGCAAATTTTAGTGCGGATTTAGCGTCCGTAAAAAATGTGACGTGCCCTCATATGACACCTTAAGCTTGGCTGGATACAGCAGTGAGTAGGGGATCTGGGCCTGTAGCAGAAGTCTCTTCGCAGGCAAGAATTCCCTGCATGCCGTCTGCACCGCCGGCGTGAAGTCCGGATAGAACGAGATTGTTTTTCCTTGATGGGTTATGGTCCCCCGCTCCCGTGCCAGCTGTAGGACAAGATCACGGTCCTGATAGTTCAGAATGCGGGCCAATATCAGCCTGGGCGTTGCTCCGACAGGAGGTCTCGGACCCAAGGTACGGTGGGCCTGCTCGACCGCAAACACCGCAGAAAGGGCTGGATCGAACAGCTCGTGCAGCATATCCGCGACGTAGCTCTCCATTTTTGATATGGCAGTCGTTTCCGGAATCCCCGTGATCCGTAGGTTGTTCTGGCGGGAACGGGCTTCTAAATCCTCATTTTTTGAACCGAGAAGACCCAGAACTTTATCCATGTTCAAGAGCTGTTCCTTAGTTTCGACCTGGAATTCGTGGTAGTCAGTATTGCGATTTTCCAGCACATCCAGCCGGGTCTCGTGCGCTCCCACCTGTTTTTTAACTGCGTATAGTTGCGTCGTGAGCACGTCCAGCTTAGTGTCTATGGTGCGGAGGCTGGAGCGCATGTCCAGCATCAGCGTGCGTAGGTCTTCTCCTTGGTCTTCGACCTGCGAATCTGACTGGCGCTCAGAGCTCCCCTCCGGTTCCTGCTCCGTGGTTCTGGTGGTCCGACGATGTTCAAAAGTCAGCTTGGGCTGTTTTGCGTCCTGTTTCCCCATGGTGGCAGGGCAGTGCGACCCACGACTTCTGTGGGAGGACTTAGTCTGAGATCACCAGCGCCGCACTCTCCTCCCGGTCACCAAAGCTGGTACCCTCCTGATCCCAACCCACCACTGACGATGGATCACAGGGTTACGTTCGCTGCTGGCGCTATTGACGGGCGGGGCACCTCCTTGGCGTTAAATTTGCAGTGTGCGCGGAGGCACAATTGTGTGTCCCGCTGTCCGTGGCTCCTCCTGCACCTTTCTGTTTGGGCCTGCGCCCTCGTGTAGATTGGCCCTAACCCTTGTGTCACAGTTCCTTACCGAGGGAGGGGACCCCCGCGGCAGCTGCAAATGCCCTCTCCTTGCTGCGCCACAGCCGCCCCAGCTCCACCTCCGGCCACAGAGTCCAGCCCAATCAGTGGGGGGCCGAAGTGCTCGCACTGTGTTCTGTTCTCTGGGGCAATCCACACTCTTGCGAGCTATTTACTGTCCCAGAGCTTCGGTTGTCGCCAAAAAAGAAAGGAAAAAAAAACAAAGAAAAAAAACTCTTTTTTCCTGTGGGGACCCCCGAAAATGAGTATGTTTCCAATGTTTGTGGTGTGCACACCGAGGAAATTATGCCCCCCGATGCATCGGTCTCCTTGGTCACGGAGCAGGGATCTACATGCCACACTAGGAAACTCGTGGCCGCCACAGTATGCTGATCTGCCTTCCCTGCACACACCTGTTGTTGCTGGAGAGTCAACACGGGCACCCAAGTGTTCAATCCCGGTCCGCCTGACTCTAAAATGGCGGCCGTTTGCGCTCCAGGCAGCCCACTGGAGTCCGACTTAGGATCTGCCGGGCCCAGCAACTTCTTTTCTCAACCCCGCACTCACCGGACACTCGGGGGTGGGGGGGGGGCGACTTGCGGTGTCTCACCAGTCTTCCGGCATGTTATCTCGGCCCACTTGGTCCATGCGGTCTCCGGCAGAGGACTCCTCGGCGGGCCCACGCGCGCTCGTCTCCACAATTCAGAGCAGTCACGTCGGGCACCGCAGCTCCGTCTTGGCTTTTCCGACGGTTTTTTCCTTTATGGCCAGTACAGTGGGGGCCCGGCGCACATACTCCTGCGCGGCTCCCCTCGCCCGCCGAGGGCTTGGTTGATTGCAGAAAGGCCCAACCGGGTCCGGGTCTCTGCAGCGTTGCGGCAGCCGACCGTGTCCCCCGCTGCAATTCGCACCTCGATGCTCTTCCTCAGGCGGTTCGCAGAGGCATTTTTAAACAGCGATGACCCTCCTTTTATAAGGATTATGACAGGATTAATTCCTTGGCCGGCGGAGCTCGCTCAAACAAGCGGCCATCTTGACGCGCGGCCAGACCACGCCCGAACTTGTTTGAAATCTTGATCTGGATCTCATCCAAGATCTGAGCCATTACTACAATGTCTTTTGGGGAGGAGAGTTTGAGCGATCACTAAGTAGCATCATAGCAGTAGACCTTGGTGTGTTTTCAGGTTGTTGTTCAGCGCCATTTTGTCAATTATCTCTGTCCTGGTCTGTGTTTTGTTTGGGGAGATTAATGGCATGATATATTGTAGTGCGTGATACATTTCTGCTGAGAGAAGATTTTTGTTTTTAAAGGTTTTGAACTATTTTATGAGCCTCTTTGGCCATTACTAAGAGTATTTGTAGAGATGGAAGATGTGGCCTAGTGGTTACAGCTGCAGAGACTGGAAAACGGGAAAGAAGTTTGAATGTCAGCTTTGGCTCAAAAGCCTTCGATTCTGAGAAAATCACTTAATATCCATGTGTCTAAAATGGTGAAAAAAATGTAATACAGTCTGATTCTATTTGCAAAGTACTCTAAAGTCCTTGGGCCAACATAAGGAGTCAGGTTTCAGTGAAGCATCTTCGAAAAGGAGGAAAAGAACCACAAAGGGTGAAATACCTCCTTTGCATTCTTGCAGCTCTTGACTAAAGTGTAATATTGACACTAAAGTTAACAGCTAATGGTATCATGGAAGAGGAAAGAATGAAGCAATGATCCCCAGAAGAGGCTCCAACAAAGGTTCCAACTGCTTGAAGCAAATCTCAGGGTCAAAAGAAAGTAGCAAGGAGCCAAAGAATGCAATAGGAAATAAGGGAAAGAATGTGCTTCAATGCACCATCAGTTGGAAATGCCTCCTTACATATGATTTAGACCGGAATTGATATCACAGGAAGAGACTCTACTTAATATTGGATACAGAATGGACAGACCACTATCTTGAAAAGGGCAGTCTATAAGACGTGTTCACACCCCTTTACTGAAACTCATGGTTTTTGCTTACAACACATAGAAAAAGCCCAAATTACGCATCGTTTGTCTAGCGCTAAATCCTGCAGTTCCAATGCCACCTTTCATGCAGGCCCCTCAGGATGACTGATCTATGCAGTGAAAAGGCTAAATCACACACTGAGTGCGGCATCCAGAAATATACGTACAGAATGAGGGGGGCACAGTCCTCTCTAGAATGCATGTAATCTCTGGTAAACACTGGGCAAAGATGAGAACACTCCGGTTAGGTCTCAGTTCATGATATGATTAGTTGTACCAGATTCCCTACAAGTTCTTCAGTTAGGTTGAAGTAAGTAACTTTGTATTTCCAATCAATCTTTCAGAGCTGTTAAACTAATCTTTTTTAAGTTCAGTGAAATAACTCTGTGCTTCTCTGTTGTCCGTTTCTATTAGGTACACATACGCATTTTCCAACTTCAGAACCAGATAACAGTTAAAATTATCAATAATGGACTCAATCAAATCTCATATCCCTGAAGTGTACTTCAATATATCCAATCAACTGGTGCATTTCTGTCCTTATGATATTTCTAGAGAGAAACCATGGTTGTTAAAAATAGAGGTGCGCTGCTTTGAGGCTTTCAACAAGTGTAGAGTATATGAACAAAGTAGATATGTTATATTACTGTTAGTGATCCAAGCTTGTTTTCTCTTTGTAGTCTAGGCCAGACAGTGCTCCAGAAATGAAGCTATTACTTATTTATAGCCTTGTTTAGGCAGTAATCATGCATGTTTCTAGAGTATAGTAGTTTATTATGTTGCCTATGTCAGGCAGCCCTAGTTAATCTTCGTCAATTTACTGTGTTGCCTATGCCAGGCAAACCATATGGTTCTCCTTGACGAATTCCCTATTTTTCTCTTAAAAAGTGGGAAAAAAAATAAAATGAAAAAAGGGGTGGTTAAGAACACTCATCTGGCATGCCAGAGAGGCACTTTGGCCAATGAGAATGATATAGGAGTGTGAAAATGTCCTGTTCTTCTTTTGTGAGCTTTTGTCCTTCTCTTGTCCCCTTGGTGGGAAAGGACGGAGCTTAGACACCTAGATGAGGAACGAAATCAAGTGCAACAGAGGTAGTCAGTCCCCGAGTCTGGGAAAGATCCCCCCTCCTCCCAAATCCTCCTTGCCTCCTTGTATTATGACCAAAAGCTAAAGTGGACAAACGGCCCAGCAAGCTATACTAGCTATGTTTCCAAACCCCTCTAGAGTGACCACAAACCTGCTAGGTGGAGGAGCATCCCAAAACCACACAAATGGAAACAGACCCCCAATAATGAAAACTTTCCTAGCTATCGTTTCAATTCTATTAAGGAGACAGAGGCGAGGATTATGCTCTTCTTTCTCCACTTTATTGTAACAGCAGCCTTAAACAATAACAAACCACCTTTCCCAAGAATCTAAGGGAAAGCAGAACAAAAAGAAAATCCACCAATCAATGTACAGTCCCCGTAACATAGTCCATCGACACTGTTCATGTCCCCTCTTTCTTCGTGCAACAGATGCCTTCCAAGTCGTAAAATCCATGCACACTCCGATTAATCTTGCTTGGAGTCCTCATTCCCTTAAAACAGAAACAATACTGTAATTCCCATCCATAAACTGATGTCCATATCTGCAATGAAAACAGAAACCTGAAATAGGATAAACACGTTCTTACACCTAAACTTCATAGAAATAACTATCATAAACCAACAATCCTGAAGCGAACATGTTGACCGACAAAGAAATAAATACCTATAAACAAAAGTATACTTACACCTTAAAAGGTTCCAAACTCCCAAGAAGCGGTCAACCGTTGAATAGAGAGGGTACAAGAGACTTGATACGGGTGGGAATAATCATCGCCTCTGTGTCCTTAATAGAAATAAAAACTTTGTTACGATAGCTTGGACATTTTTCATTCTATGTCAGGACCGGAGGCTCGGACTATCCTCGTTAAAAGCTTCTCCACCACCAATGAAACCATGTGGACTACTGGCTTAAAACACAACGTCTTAAACATAGTCTGATGACCAATTGGCAGCGTTCAAGATGTCCTCTAGACGAGCCCCCAATGCAAACACTTGGATGCCATAGCACCTCTCGCTGAATGCGCTCCAAAAATAGAAGTATCAATTCCTGCTTTGTGCAGGATGTCCCTCACCCAGAGAGCTATGGTGGGAGATGAAACCGCTTTAAACGGTTTGCGCAAGGCAATCAGGAGTTGCCGTTCCCCCTGCCGGGTGAAGCTCCTCCGTCACTGCCTCATAAGCCTTGAGGCATCAAACAACGCAGGCCTTTGCACAAATGATGGGTAAGAAACAAACCTGGAATTACATTTCGTTCTCCTGGAAACATGAATAGTAACGCCCTCAGGCATGAAGACCCTTCCTGAGATTTCCAGAGCCCTTACATCAGAGACTCTTCTACAAGAAAACAAAAATAGTAACATAGCCAACTTACTGGATAATTGTTTTCTGGAAAGGTACTTATTCTGCGGCCAAGAGAGGAAAAGGTCAAAAACCTTGTTAACATCCTACAAAGAAGAATACCTGGGTTTGGGAGGAACTGACAACCTCACACCCCTCATTAACCTCCTGACAATGGGATGCTCTCCCACTAGAAGACCCTCTATGGGTAAGTGGCCTGCCGAGATGGCGGAATGGAAAGTGTTTATTGACCTGTAGACCATCCCTTCCACGACCGCGAATGACAAAAAGTACAAAACATGAACGATTCCGGATTCAATGAGATTGGCGTCCCTCTGCAAATACCAACGCAACCACTGTCTCCAAGCGGACTTGTATCTTTGATTCGTCCCTTCTGCCCAAGTCTTGGATAAGAGGCCCTGAGCTGTTTCCAAAAGTCCTTGGATTTTCCACCTACTCCTAAAATCCTCCACACCATGAGGAATAAGTGCCCCTCCAGAACCATGCGGTGGGGATTCCCAAGGGGCTCCAGAAGGATATCCTGCTTCCGGGGTAGACGGATGGGAAAATCCCAAGAAAGTTCCATCATCGTAGAAAGCCATACTTGAGACCTCCAAAGCGGCTAAATTAGTACCTGTGTTGCCTTCTGCCTGCATACTTGCGCCACCAACTGCATCAGCATTGCAAACAGGGGAAAATGCATACCCCGTCATTTTACACTCCAGCATTGCAGGAACGCATCCATCGCCGCAGCTTGTGGGTCCAGCCTTCAGCTGAAAAATCATGTCAGGTGACAATCGAGGTGAGAGGCGAAAATGTCTACTGAAAATGGACCCCACACCCTCTGAATCACGTTGAACACATCCGGATGAAGTTGCCATGCACTGAGGTCCTGAAGGTGTGCGGAGTGCCAATCAGCTACCTCGTTGGATCTCCCCGGAAGATGCTCTGCTGTGACCAAAGTTTCTCGATCCAGGCAATACTGCCAGAACCCTTTCACCAGATCTCCACAATGATCTGGATTGGGGACCTCCCCAAGTGGTTGATATACATCTTTGGCGAGAAGTTGTCCATCTTCAACATGAGTGAACACTCGACCCTGTCCTTTATCCAACAGAGAAACTCAAAGGAGCCCGCTAAGAGATCGTCCGAGGACCATTTTCCTCCTGTGGATACACCCGCATAGCTGGCCCTCCAACCTGCCAAGACTGGCGTTGGACTCTAACTATATCTGGACTGGAACCGAAGATGGCCCTCCCATTTCAGGCCTCCATGTAAGCCAACCACCATCTCATTTCTTCCTTGACCTCATCTGTTAGAGGAACCATCGCCACATAGGACAAACCATCACGCAGGTGGTGCGCATTCAACCTTTGTAGCACCCTGTAGTAAAGGGGCCCGGGAAAAATGGCCTGGATGGACGAAGCCAACAGAGCCACCAGCCTGGCCAAATGCCGGAGGGACGTGTGCGAGCGGACCACAGTTTTGCGCAGCTTGTGATGAATTCTCGCTATCTTCTTGGAGAGAAGACTCAGGGTGGATTCCTGCAAATCGATCACAAAACCAAGGAAGGCAGTTGTCTGAGCCGGAACCAGTAACAACTTCTATTCATTGATCACAAACCCCAATCTCTCCAACCAGTCCACCGTCATCTGAAGGTGACCCACCAGCACCCGAGGGAACTGATCCATCAGAAGGATGTCATCCAGATAGACGATCAATCACACACCCCTGCTACTGGTTTGAGAACCTTGGTGAAGCACCAGGGGGTGGAGGACAGACCAAAGGGAAGTGTTTGAAACTCAAAGACCTGATGACCCCACAGGAATTGCAGAAACCTGCGATGAGGAGGAAAAACTAGGACCGTGAGATAGGCATCCTTCAGATCCAACCAAACTAACCAATCCCCTGGCCTCAAAAGGTAGCGAAGGAGATGGATGACTTCCATCTTGAAGTGGCGGTAAACCAGCCACTTTTTGAAGTCCTGCAGATTGATCACCGGGCGCTGACCTCCATCCCTTTTCTCTACCAGGAAAAGATTGCTTGTGAAACCTTTTGAATGCATGACTGACCGCACAATCGCCCCTTTCTTTAGGAGCTCTGAGATTTCTTAATCGATCAAGGCTGCCTGAACCTGGGAGAATACCAAAGGAGGTGGTCTGACCCGGTAGACAGCGATACCCACAAACTCCAGATGGTAGCCCTGCACAGTCCGAAGGACCCAGGTATCGGCCGTCACCGCCTGCAAATTGTCCTGGAACAGCGACAGCTGCCCTCCCACTTTCAGTTGGGAAGAAAGGAGAGTCCTTACCCTGGGAAGATCCGTGGGAGCGGCCTTGACTGCCTCCTCTGCCTCCACGGGCGCTGTGAAAATGACGGGAGGGGTAGAACCCTCTGAATCGTGCAGGGTCTTGGTACTGCGTTTGACTGGAGCCTTTGCCTCTCTAAAAAGTATTTGTGTTGAAGCGGCCTGGCCCCTCCAAAAACCTTGGCCGGAAATGTTTTCTTAATGGAAGCTTGTGCCTTGTCCAAGGAATGAAACGCTTGCACAAACTTCCCTAACTCCTTAATAAAGGGGTCCACAAACAACCCCCCCATGCACCGTAGGACCCTCCTATGAGGCAGCTAGATCTCCAAACTTTGGGTCCACTTAGATAAGAAGGGACCACCTCTGTTTTGCGGACAGCGCACAATTGGCATTCCCTAGAAGGATAACTGCCTGTTGGGCCCAGCCAGAAAGGATCTCGGGCGATATAAGAGACCCTGATTGCTCAGCCTCCTCAGTAATGTCAAGGACTTTGGTGATGGGCGCTGTCATGTCCAACAACTTATTCCGTCAAGACCGTCAGGAGCGGTCAATGCCCTTCTTAGGGCCCCTAATATACTCTGCCACAAAAGTGTTCATCTTCTCATCTATCTCTGGTGTTAGGGCTACCTTGCTCTCTAGCGAAGGACGGGGACATTCCGCACATAGACGGGCTCGGACATCCTTGTCCAGGTGTTTCCATAGACTACTCGCAACATAGGTTTCCACCTTGTCCCTGGAGGACCATACTGAAGACCTGGGGTGGAGCAAGTCATCTGGATCCAACATATCCGCCACCAGGTCGTCCTGCGGAGCAGGCTCAGAGTGGGGCTTTGCAGTCTCATCTGCAGATGGGTGCCATGCAGAGAGGGGCCCGGATCCTGGTCAGAATCACCCTGGGAGTCATCCCCCTTCCAGGGGAGGAGACGGAGGGGTCAGGTCAGAGTGCTCCGGATCAGTCAACTTCGTTTGACTCTGCTGGAAGGCCTTCTTGAGATGCTCAAAAGTGTCCTTATCAACACCCTGGTCCATAGGGCACTTGTCTGCTTGACGGTGAGACCCTGGGCATTCAGGCCCCATCAGGGGCCCTTGCTGGTGCGCTTGGGCCAGACTCTCCATTTTCTCTCCCAAAAGTGCCAGGGTCACAAACACTGAGTGCTGGATTGAGGCATCCACTGCCTCACAAATTTGCCATCCAGAGGCATTAAGGAGGCCGATTCCTCTACAAAATACGCGGCCTTGGAGTCCTGCATGTTAGGATCTGTTGTGGTGCTAGGGCGCCTAGCAGGTTAAGCAGAGTCAAGGACTCAGCAACTGGGACCAATGCCCCACTCAATTTCTAGGGTACACAGCTTGAGCCGGTCCCTGTGGTGCCAAGGTGGCCAAAGTGCCGTAAAAAGGGGAAAACTGACAAACCAATGGGCTACGGGCCCCTAAATACAAAACTTGCAGGGAAGACTACGCTTAAGGGCCCTTAGGGGAACCAACGTGCAGTTCAGATAGCCAGATGACAGCAAAAAATAATCCCCATCAAAAAGTTGTTCTACTGTGGGGTATCAAGGTTCCTGCACGAACCCTGCATACACACTCTGCGGCCCTGAGGGGTTAAATTTTACGTGACCCCCTCCCCCCCACCCCCATTATAATCAATGGGGTAACCCAACAAAAAGTCCTTGGACCTGGGTGTCGATTGATACAAAAAACAATGGTCCTGGACCAATCTCTCAAGGATAATTGCTTTTTTTAACACTAATCACTCAACAAATTTGAGCATCCAAATAGTCAGCTCACGGTTGCATGAAACCAATTTCATTCAAGGATATAAGATGTGCAACAACTAATGATTTAAAAAAGGCATGTATTTATTTTTTTAAAACAATGAATTGAAAGACCGAAAGGGTCAGAAAGAGGGTAAAGGGTTGCTCCAAACGGAACGTGCAAAAAAGGTGCTCAAGTGTATAGAATTGAAAGGAAATTCAGAGGGGAAAAGAATTCCCAAAGGAAATCAAGGGGCATATATTTACAAAACTATATATGGGAATGCTAACAAATAAGCAGTCTTCATAACCTGGCCAAACACAATGTAATATATGTATACTTTGTTCACATAGTTCACAAAAGATCAAGAGATATATCTCCTGTAATTGGGAGGGGGACACCAGGGGATTGAAGGTCCAGGTCTGAATGGGGGATAGCGTCGACGTTTCGACCCGGCTTGACGGCAAAGGAGGGAAACTTCAACCTCAGCCACGCAGATCTTCCTCAGGACGGGGGACTGGATAAGGGACAACCCTCAGAGGACTGGGGGCATGATTCAAGCCCGGTGTAGCCACCCGCCTCAGTATTGCGGTGTGGCACCCAAGGGTTCCATATTGATATATGGCGAGAGTTCCCGCATTGATATCGCGGTGTGTAAACTGAATAATCAGTTCCAGGGTTCATATGTAATAGGTTCAATGATTCAAACATGGTGGGGACTGAAGAATCAGTTCGAGCCACAGCAACGATTAGTTAGCTGGGAGCGCAGTCACAACTTCCTCTCTCCAACGCGGTGACAGCCCGTCACCGCGTTGGAGAGAGGAAGTTGTGACTGCGCTCCCAGCTAACTAATCGTTGCTGTGGCTCGAACTGATTCTTCAGTCCCCACCATATTCGAATCATTGAACCTATTACATGTGAACCCTGGAACTGATTATTCAGTTTACACACTGCGATATCAATGCGGGAACTCTCGCCATATATCAATATGGAACCCTTGGGTGCCACACCGCAATACTGAGGCGGGTGGCTACACCGGGCTTGAATCATATCCCCAGTCCTCTGAGGGTTGTCCCTTATCCAGTCCCCCGTCCTAGGGAAGATCCGCGTAGCTGAGGTTGAAGTTTCCCTCTTTTGCCGTCAAGCCGGGTCGAAACGTCGACGCTATCCCCCATCAGACCTGGACCTTCAATCCCTGGTGTCCCCCCAATTACAGGAGATATATCTCTTGATCTTTGTGAACTATGTGAACAAGTATACATATATTACATTGTGTTTGGCCAGATTATGAAGACTATTTGTTATCAGTTCCATATATAGTTTTGTAAATATATGCCCCTTGATCCTTGAAATTCCTTTCCCCTCTGAATTTCCTTTCAATTCTAAACACTTGAGCACCTTTTTTGCACGTTCCGTTTGGAGCAACGCTTTACCCTCTTTCTGATTCTTTCGGTCTTTCAATTCATTGTTTTTAAAAAATAAATACATGCCTTTTTGAAATCATTGGTTGTTGCACATCTTATACCCCCCCACCCCCAGCAGGCATGGCGGTCACAACACAGAAATTGACAAATACGCGACAAAGGCCCGCTAATACAGACCCGATTTACGGGCGTCAAGGCTTCCAGGCACGTTGGGCAGCTTCCCCGCAAATGAAGATCACAACACACGTTGAGCCGGAGGAATGTTTAGCTGACCCACGAGCGCCCTGTAGCAGCCGGCTGATCCCGCCACAGACACTAGGCCCAGTGAAAGCGGACAGGCACACACGCCACGTGAGGAGCGCTGACAGATGCTCCTGCAGTAAACCTGAAAGGAAGAAACAAAGCACACTAATATCACAATGCAATTGAAAATAACGTGCACACTAAAAGTTACTAATAACTGCTTAATTGCACAATCGATCCTCTCAATACATATCACAACAACAATAGAGGAGAGACACTTAACTGCAGCAGCGAAGAAAGAGGGTGCATGAACAGTGTCGATGGACTATGTTACGGGCACTGTTCATTGATTGGCGGATATTTTTGTTGTTCTGCATTCCCTTAGATTCTTGCGAAAGGTAGTTTGTTATTGTTTAAGGCTGCTGCTAAAATTAAGTGAAGAAAGAAGAGCATAATACAAGCCTCCGGTCTTGACATAGAATTCAGATTAGGCTGCTATTTTGTGAGCACCAGATAACACCTCCCTCATGTTCGAAATGAAAATTGGTGAAGTGGAAATCAGGTGTCATGTTATTATGCCAAGATCTGCCACAAACATAGACAGAGAGGCCAAGGCAGAAAGGCATTTTTGTTTTATTTAGCCCGTGCTTTTTTATTTTATATATTTTTTGCTATGGATTTGCAGATACTCCACCAATTCACTGCAAACTTTAAAAAACACCACCAGGCCTAGTCCCTAATGTCTTTTTTTAATGTTTGATCAGGGCTGAGTCCAGAGTCCTAAGATGGGTGCCACCACTTCCTGCCAATCAATTCTCAGCAGGAGATCTGTTGGAACCACAGAGGCTCTTCATTCCAAGATATATATATATTTTTTTTTTATTATCCATTCCTTAAAAAATATTGAACACATTTACACCAAAACACAAAAAGCACCCTACCGGGACCTACATCTATCTTTCTGCCAAATTTGGTGTAAATCCGTTCGGCAGTTTGGGTAGTAGCTGTGTCTAAGGTTCCTATGGAAATTAAATGGGGATGTGTGTTTTGGGACCCCCCTTTTTTCTCTGCCCCTGCTTGATGGATCACCCCAAAACTTTAAGTGCGCAAACTAGTCAGCACTTTTTTGGAAAGTGTAGTGGAAATTCGTCAAACGGCTCCAAAGTTATTAGCAGCACAAAATATGGAAACACAATACTAACTATGACTACCCAGTGGCGACCGCAGTGACTATATATCACTGAAGAAACCAAAAGTTAAAGGGACATTATAGTTTAGTGAAAATGTCGGTTAAAACATACAGTTCTAAACAAAAACAAAAAACAGTGAAATTCACCAGTTACAGTTACCTCAGGTGCCCTAAAGTAACTAACTCACAACCCGCCATGCACAGCCTAGTGATCAATGATGTCATTTCAGATGTTGCAGAGATGTTATCAATGAAGTCATAGAAGAGGTCATGAGTTATGTAATATGTAGTGTAATTAGCAGGCACAAAACCGAACCGTGTTCAGAATGGCTCAGATGAAAGGGAGCGTCTAAGAAGGAGTCAGGTGTGACTTGGCACGTTGATAGTGAGCCCAAAGATGACAGGAGGTTTGACGTAGTATGGAGGTGTTTGATGACTGCCTGGAGTGTGCCCGCCTTCAGCAGCCTGTTGTCAAGGTAGGGGAAGACTGGCACCCCTAAACTCCAAAGGTGTGTTGCCACCACACCATCACTTTCGTGAACACCTGAGGGGTGCAGGTGAGACCTAAGGGGAGCACAGCAGACTGAAAATGTTCCTCTCCCACCACA